>SJYT01069179.1:155204-190582 GCA_006410635.1 Cephalophus harveyi | reverse complement strand
TCACTTTCACTTTTCACTTTCATGCATTGGAGAAGGAAATGGCAACCCACTCCAGTGTTCTTGCCTGGAGAATCCCAGGGACAGAGGAGCCTGGTGGGCTTCCGTCTATGGGGTCGCACAGAGTCAGACACGACTGACGTGACTTAGCAGCAGCAGCAGCCATATATAGAAGGGAGTTGAAGGACGTGTGAATTTGGTGTATGTTAGTATTAACGACCAGCAGTTCATTTCACTGAGGGAGACTTTGAAGATCCAGAGCAACAGGAGGCAACATCAGTTGTTGGAGACAATGTCTGGAAAAAGATTATGAATTTGGCTAGTCTTGAGACAAACTGGAAAGTTTTCAACTCTTGTTAGGATGTACAAAAGGACATCAACAAAGAATACACAAAAATGTATACTGACTCTTTTAAAAACCAACAAAGTAGATTGAGAGTGCAATTATTCCAGAGATGCAATTAATGACCATATTCTAGAACACTGCAATTAAAATGATATTTAGTTACGTTACATTGATTTGGTATACACCCAAGAAAATGCAAACAAGTTTCAGTGAAGATGACAAAACTTCTTAATCATTTAAATTTTTTTATAACAAAGGGATAACAAAACACATATTTACATATTTGTAGTAAAATTGATAAAATTAGACCACTCTGAGGACTTCCATTAATTCAAGTTTGGAGTCTTTGTCTAGCAAGCATGCTCAACTGAGATAACCTCACTTCTGATAAACCTGCTTATCTAAAGATGGACTTTTAAACTCAGCAGGTTATACTGCCAGTCTTCAGCAGAAACAAAATAAATACTGGGATGTCTAGGCAGATATTGAATGAGTTCCAATATCAAGATTAGTGTGAACCAGAACAGAGTCATGAGACCTTGGATGAGGTCAACAGCCACTCTCTGGATGGTAAAATGTTTGCCTGTTGAAACAAGTTTAAATTTAAGTGTCTACTAACATTATAAACTTTCCCATTAAAACATTATATAAAATTCAGGGTTTCTTTAAGTGAACAATTTCAGCTGCTATAATCACAGGTTTCACATTATTTCCTGTATTTAAAAATATTGCTTTATACACTCAAAGTTATCAGTATGCATATTTTAATGTCCTAAAAAGGGCATAGATTTAACTAATAAATAACTTAGATGTGATGGAACATAAAAATAAATAACTAAGAATGAAACCTGGGGGTTATGAGAACACATGGGCCAGGACCAAGTTTCACATGTTACTATGAAACAACCCTGCTTTGGTTGTACCTTTGATTGTAGCAGGGCACAATACAATTAAGATAGCATTGCAATAATCAGTCTGAGATCCAATAAAGTTTGGATTGGTATTCATGACTTTATGAGTATTGGCTGCTCTTGGGTCAAAAAGAGGGGAATTGGCTAATTGAAAGAGAAAGAGGAGATTTCAAAAGCAAGGCCTGAAATCAATTGCCCTCTCAAAAACATTTTACTTCCCTCAAAACCTTTCCCTACTGAGGTGATTAAAGGAAAAAGGAAAGTTCTTTTAGAGCAAGAGGAAGGAAAGCAGAAGAGAAACCTAATATTTTCTTAGGAAAAGTGTACACTTTTACAAGAAAACAATTTTACTGGTTGTTACTATTTATTAAATGCTAGGTTTGCTTTTTGCTGAGAACTATATTTCTCATGTTTACTATCTTATTTAATCTTCATGGTGCCCATAAGAGGTGAGGATTGTTATCTCTATGCTCTAGAGAAGAGGCCAGTGATAAAAGAGAAGAAGTTGGCCAAGACCACAAAGCCAATAGGTGATGGCACAGGGAATGAAAACCCTCTCAGTTGAACTTCAGGACCAATGCTCTTCATCATGACTCCATATTCCCTCTTCCCTCAAGTATCTCTGCAGCATTTACTTAAGATTCAGGAATAAAACATTTTAATAAAAACATGTATTTAAACAAACTTTTTTTTTTTTAGCTGCACTGTGCGACATGTGGGATCTTAGTTACCTGACCAGGAATGGAAACTTCACCCCTTGCCCTGGAAGAGCAGAGTCTTAACCACTACACTGCATGGAACTCCCCCTAGACACATGTATTTTGACTTTGAAGAATTTTCTGCCCTATGCAGAAATACCGCCTTATATTCAGTTACAGAAAGTGGTGCTGGTTGAAATCTTGGATTTTCTTTAACCTACACTTTTTCTATGTGTGTGAATTTCATAAGTAAATGGAAAAACTGAAAGCTGAGTTCAACAAGACTAAATCATGATCATTTCTAAATTCATTAGTGTTTCATTTTCTCTCTGGGGAGAAATACCAAATTATGGGTATTTAAGGAGGCTAATTATAAAGGGTTTCTTGGGGGGAAATTATAAAAAAAGATTTAAAGAAGTAAGTTATACTTTAATGGAAGTGAGTCAGACTTCTGTATGGCAGGAAGAACTTTATTTTCAGGTGCAACTTTTGTCAATAGGATGACTCTTCTGTCCATGGGATTCTCCAGGCAAGAATAATAGAGTTGGTTGCCACGCTTTCCTCCAGGGTATCTTCCCGACCCAGATATCAAACCAGCAACTCTTATATCTGCTATACTGGCAGGCTGGCTCTTTACCACTAGCACCACCTGGGAGGCCACCAATAGGACAATATTTCTACTTAAAAGAATCCACGACTGCATAATGTCTCACTCAGAATGAAAGGCAGTGGAATGTATTCACAGTAGAATGTGAAGAGTAAATATTTGGGGACCAAAAGAAAATCGTATTTGAGACTCAGATCTACCACTTACCAGCTATTGGACTTTGTACTCAAAACTGAAATAAAGTTGTATCTACCAAATAGAGTAATTGTGAGTTTTTAATAGGATAATGCACATGAAGTGCATGGCACAGTTTCTGGCATATGATAATACTCGATAAACAATAAAAGATGGTGGTAGTGTTAGGGATGGTACTGAGGGAAAACACTAGATGTCTCTTTAGGCATTGTTATTTAGTCACTCAGTCGTGCCTGACTCTGCAGTCCCGTGGACTGTAGCCTGCCAGGCTCCTCTGTCCGTGAGATTTCCCAGGCAAGAATACTGGAGTGGGTTGCCACTTCCCTCTCCAGTGAATCTTCCCAACCTAGGGATCAAACTCATGTCTTATGCATTGGCAAGTGAATTCTTTACCACTGAGCCATGAAATCAGAAGATGCTGCTGCTGCTGCTGCTGCTAAGTCACTTCAGTCGTATCTGACTTTGTGTGACCCCATAGATGGCCTCCTACCAGGCCCCTCTGTCCCTGGGATTCTTCAGGCAAGAACACTGGAGTGGGTTGCCATTTCCTCCTCCTATGGGTAGATAATACTGAATTAGATATTTTCGCTCACATTCTGAGGTGATGCTGATACTGTTGGTCTGGGGATCATACCTGAAGTAAAGGTCTAAGTCAGGGACACTGTATGTATATCATACTTGTAAAAATAATAGAAAATCCCATTAAGATCATTCCCCCCATGCAGTAAAGAGAGGGTAGGGAGTTCTGTAGTAATAATATTCTTTGACAATGATTTTTGCTTTCCAGTCTTATGCTTTGACCATCAGGCTGATAAATTTAGTTCAGTAAGGTCTTTGAAGCAGTTACTTGCTGACCTCCACAGTAGAGGACAGGCAATCAGATGTGGGTCCTTCTTGTGGGGAATTTATAATTTACCTGCAATGACAGGACTCACATGAATAATACATTTAGATGGAAATACAAGGATGAATAAAATAAAGCACAAAAATGTACAGAATGAGAAATTGATGCTTCTATAGGAAGGCAATGGCACTCCACTCCAGTACGCTTGCCTGGAAAATCCCATGGACGGAGGTGCCTGGTAGGCTGCAGTCCATGGGGTCGCTAAGGGTCAGACATGACTGAGCAGCTTCACTTTTACTTTTGTGCACTGGAAAAGAAAATGGCAACCCACTCCAGTGTTCTTGCCTGGAGAATCCCAGGGATGGGAGAGCCTGGTGGGCTGTTGTCTCTAGAGTCACACAGAGTCGGACACGACTGAAGTGACTTAGCAGCAGCAACAACAGCATAGGAAGGAAACGCGGGAGAAGCTGCTTTCAGTCCCCTGTGCTGATCATTTCAAAGGGTTTTTAAAAACATTTTCACAGACAGGCACCCCACACTCAGCATCTCTCTGTAGCGTAGGAGAGTTGCTATCTGTGGTTATCAAAATATGAACTGGATCCTAGGGTATTTCAAAGTTCAAAATTGTACGTCTATCCAAACCCCAAATAGTGTACTAGTCTTCATAATTTGGGGATGGTCTGATGGTGAAAGAAGTTACAAAGTGTCTTGGAAATTCTAACTCCTCAAATACTTAGGGTTTTAAGAAAAGTTAACACCCAAAATACAGCTAACCAGGAGAAAACCATAATTCAAAAAGACACATGCACCCCAATGTTCACTGCAGCACTGTTTACAATAGCCAGGACATAGAAGCAACCTCAATGTCCATCAACAGAGGAATGGATAAAGAAGATATGGTACAAATATAAAATGGAATATTATTCATCTGTAAAAAGGAACAAATTGTGCCATCTGCAGACATGGATGGACTAGAGACTATCACACAGAGTGAATTAAGTCAGAAAGAGAAACAAATATCATGTATTAACACATATAGGTGGAATCTATAAAAGTGATATGGATGATCTTATTTGCAAAGCAGAAATAGAGACACATATGTAAAGAACAAACATATGGATACCAAAGGGGGAAAGTGAAAGTGAAAGTGAAGTCGCTCAGTCGTGTCCGACTCTTTGCGACCCATAGATGGTAGCCTACCAGGCTCCTCCGTCCATGGGATTTTCCAGGCAAGAGTACTGGAGTAGATTGCAATTTCCTTCTCCAGAGAATCTTCCCGACCCAGGGATTGAACCCGGGTCTCCCGCATTGTAGGCAGGCGCTTTAGGTGGCATGTAATATGGATTGGGACACTGAAATTGGCTTATGTGTAAAATAAATAATGAGAGCTGACTGTCAGTTCAGTTCAGTTCAGTTCAGTAACTCAGTCGTGTCCAACTCTTTGCAACCCCATGGGCTGCAGTACTCCAGGCCTCCCTGTCCATCACCAACTCCAGGAATTTACTCAAACTCATGTCCATCGTGTTGGTGATGCCATCCAACCATCTCATCCTCTGTTGTCCCCTTCTCCTCCTGCCTTCAATCTTTCCCAGCATCAGGGTTTGTGGGTCCTTCTTGTGGGGAATTTATAATTTACCTGCAATGACAGGACTCACATGAATAATACATTTAGATGGAAATACAAGGATGAATAAAATAAAGCATAAAAATGTACAGAATGAGAAATTGATGCTTCTATAGGAAGGCAATGGCACTCCACTCCAGTACGCTTGCCTGGAAAATCCCATGGACGGAGGTGCCTGGTAGGCTGCAGTCCATGGGGTCGCTAAGGGTCAGACATGACTGAGCAGCTTCACTTTCACTTTTGTGCACTGGAAAAGAAAATGGCAACCCACTCCAGTGTTCTTGCCTGGAGAATCCCAGGGATGGGAGAGCCTGGTGGACTGTTGTCTCTAGAGTCACACAGAGTCGGACACGACTGAAGTGACTTAGCAGCAGCAACAACAGCATAGGAAGGAAACGCGGGAGAAGCTGCTTTCAGTCCCCTGTGCTGATCATTTCAAAGGGTTTTTAAAAACATTTTCACAGACAGGCACCCCACACTCAGCATCTCTCTGTAGCGTAGGAGAGTTGCTATCTGTGGTTATCAAAATATGAACTGGATCCTAGGGTATTTCAAAGTTCAAAATTGTACGTCTATCCAAACCCCAAATAGTGTACTAGTCTTCATAATTTGGGGATGGTCTGATGGTGAAAGAAGTTACAAAGTGTCTTGGAAATTCTAACTCCTCAAATACTTAGGGTTTTAAGAAAAGTTAACACCCAAAATACAGCTAACCAGGAGAAAACCATAATTCAAAAAGACACATGCACCCCAATGTTCACTGCAGCACTGTTTACAATAGCCAGGACATAGAAGCAACCTCAATGTCCATCAACAGAGGAATGGATAAAGAAGATATGGTACAAATATAAAATGGAATATTATTCATCTGTAAAAAGGAACAAATTGTGCCATCTGCAGACATGGATGGACTAGAGACTATCACACAGAGTGAATTAAGTCAGAAAGAGAAACAAATATCATGTATTAACACATATAGGTGGAATCTATAAAAGTGATATGGATGATCTTATTTGCAAAGCAGAAATAGAGACACATATGTAAAGAACAAACATATGGATACCAAAGGGGGAAAGTGAAAGTGAAAGTGAAGTCGCTCAGTCGTGTCCGACTCTTTGTGACCCATAGATGGTAGCCTACCAGGCTCCTCCGTCCATGGGATTTTCCAGGCAAGAGTACTGGAGTAGATTGCAATTTCCTTCTCCAGAGAATCTTCCCGACCCAGGGATTGAACCCGGGTCTCCCGCATTGTAGGCAGGCGCTTTAGGTGGCATGTAATATGGATTGGGACACTGAAATTGGCTTATGTGTAAAATAAATAATGAGAGCTGACTGTCAGTTCAGTTCAGTTCAGTTCAGTAACTCAGTCGTGTCCAACTCTTTGCAACCCCATGGGCTGCAGTACTCCAGGCCTCCCTGTCCATCACCAACTCCAGGAATTTACTCAAACTCATGTCCATCGTGTTGGTGATGCCATCCAACCATCTCATCCTCTGTTGTCCCCTTCTCCTCCTGCCTTCAATCTTTCCCAGCATCAGGGTCTTTTCAAGTGAGTCAGTTCTTTGCATCAGGTGGCCAAAGTATTGAAATTTCAGCTTTAGCATCAGTCCTTCCAATGAATATTCAGGACCGATTTCCTTTAGGATAGACTGGTTGGATCTCCTTGCAGTCCAAGGGATGCCCAAGAGTCTTCTCCAACACACAGTTCAAAAGCATCCATTCTTCAGTGCTCAGCTTTCTTTATGGGCCAACTCTCACATCCATACCTGACTACTGGAGAAATCATAGCTTTGACCAGACAGACCTTTGTTGGCAAAGTAATGTCTCTGCTTTTTAATATGGTGTCTAGCTTGATCACAGCACAGGAAACGCTACTCAGCACTTTGTGGTGACCTAAATGGGAAGGAAGTCCATGGAAGAGGAGGTACATGTACACATGTGCCTGATTCACAGTGCTGTACAGCAGAAATGAACGCAACATTGTAAAGCAAGTATACTCCAATTAAAAAAATGGCTAAATACATACTTCAAAACAGAAGATGAACACCACATGGTGAAAATATTTATATCATGTACAACATATATTTTCTTCACTTCTCTTTTCAAGACTGTAGGCAAAGTCAATGGGATAGTAGCAGTTATAGATACACACTGCCTGTGTATATACACACACAAACTCACACACCAACTCTGACAAATGCCCAAAGGCAAAAAATGCTTTATCATCTCACAAAAATTAATTAAAGCAAGTGAAGAATGGAATCAATTAGAGCTACAGTGCTGTGTAATATAAAATACTTTCTAATCATTGCATCTAATTAAAAGGAAGAAAAAATCATGACTTTTAAAGGACCTTAATTATTTCAGAAGAAGAACATTAATTAGCAGAAATTCTCAGCTGGACATTCATGGATGTCTTTGGACAAAAGGAATATCTGACTAAGGAGACATGGCAGGCCAAAAAGATCAATGGGATTTCTTTGAAAAGAAGCTGTCAAGAAATTTGAATAATACAGTTTGTTTGCTGATCAGTAGCATGTCCACTATGGATACTAGGACCCCAGAAGACGATACATGGTAAAAAAACTTGATTGAAAAGGCCATGGAAACTCCAATGAATCAGTCTTGTTTCTATCTTGGGTATGAGAAGTGGACTAATTTAAGAATTAGCTTTGTGAATCAATCTATATTCAACAACACAAAGGTGCTTTCAGACCTTCTGGTGACCGTAGGGTTTTCATTATAAACAAGAATCATTCCTTCCAATAATGGAGCACAATCTGTTGGTCATTATTGCTCTGGTTAATAACAGGATGAAAATCAGATATACTTCTATTAATTCAACGTTTTCAATCTCCTATTCGTTGATTTAGGACGACATCTTTCTTCTTAGAATATTTCTTTTCAAATCATATAAACAACATATGCTCATTGAAGATATTGTAGAAAAATGAGTAAGTGTTCAAAACACACAAGGAAAACTAGGACATTTTATTTCAATACAACTGTGGCAAAAAGCCTAGTGTTGGTACTATGAGATTTGAGAGTACCACAGATGTTTCCTGTGCCTGATAGATGGGATTGTGTTAATCAACTTTGACATCATTCTTTTGTAATAATTTCTGTTAGATATGATCCTTCATAGACATTATTTTGTTATGTTTAAAAATTTAGATGGAGAAAATATCTGTTTGAACAGTTTGTTGAACAAGCCATAATCTGTAGAATCTGAGCAGAAACTAGTACCTCAGCAAACCCATACTCACAGGCTTGTGCCTTTCTGCCTCTTAGATAAGATATCAGGCCAGTCTCACAGATTTGATGACCAGTATCATCTAAGTAGACAGATTTCCAGCAGCTTAAATCTTTTTTTCCTCCTCTGGCTCAGACCTGCTTTGGGCTTACAAGCCTAACATGGGGATGGAACAGGCATGTGGAGGAAGCCCCACCCAGTTCCTTCAGAGTTTGTACACGTTATGTTTTATTTCCAACTTTAAATTTCCTATGTTTTTCCTAGTTTCCTCAGGACAGGAGCAGAAAGGAAGAGAGAAGGAAGGGTCTGTAAATCTCTCACCAGACTGGTACAGTTACCATCTGGCTTTGGTATCCATATGGTATGTCCAATGTTCCAAATACATTCTGTATCTCCTGTTTGTGAGTTCTTCAGAGATGCAAATTCCCCCCATGAAAACATCAATTGTAGATATGGCCACCACCTTAGCACCTACTTCTGGAAGACTACCATTCTTTAGGGCTCACCTCTCCCCTCCAGGAACTTCTCTTGGAAGGATAGCTCTCAAAACAATCCCATCTCTCCGGTCTACATCAGTGAGTGCTTTACCCTCTCCAAGCTTCAGTAGAGCAAGTTTTGCTCCAGGCACCCCAGGCTCTGTTATCCTGGTAAGAAGATCTCCCTGGTGTGTGTTAGGAACCGTCCCTTGATCCTCAAATCCCAGCTCCACCCTGCAAGCTTGCAGAGTAGTTTCCTTTGGAGCAGACTCTGAGACCAAGATTTCAGAGCAAGTAATTTATAAGAGAGGTGATCCCAGAAAGCATTGATAGGGAACTGAGACAGGGGGTGAGGGAAGCCAATAACAGGGATATTCTCAAGCATTTAGAACACGGCAGGTGACTGGGCCTCATTCTCACTGGGAGCCCTGGGAGACATTGGTGAACATGCCTTAGAGTCATCCCCTTGGCACAAAGATGATCTGAGGCAATAAACTACCAATTCCTTTTGGCCTTTCACTGAGGGTTGTTCCCAGGGGATATTAGAGTTCCTGAATCTCTGCCTGACTTGTACATAGACCTAGTGAGTTCAAGGGGCTAAAGAAAGCCTCAGGTAAAGTTCTGAACACTGCCCTTTGGAATTTGCTGGGTCAGCTCAACTGGAGGGGAGGAGGAAGACATTTGTTTCTTCTATCACCAATTATTTTTTATTTTAAAATCTCATGTGTATGTACAATACATATGTATGCATGTACCTATGTATATATGTATTTATATTATGATACAATAAACATAACATGAAATTCACCATTCTAACCATTTTTAGGTATACAATTTAGTGGCACTGAGTACATTCCTAATGTTGTACGATCATCACCAATATCCGTTTCCAGACTTTTTTAGAATTCTACACCCCTTAAACAATAACTCCCTATGCCTCCTCCCCGCCTTCCTGCCTCAGCCCCTAATAATCTCTATTCTACTTTCTGTCTCTATACATTTACCTATTCTAAGTTCTGCATATAGATGGAATCATACAGTATATTTGTCCTTTTTGTGTCTGCAAGCACTTCTTTTCTGATATCTTCATAGTGGGTGATAAGCTAAGAGCTTACAAAACTAGTTCCACAAACATTTTATCACGACCTGCTATGGTGGCTGGGCACTTCGTATGGTGTTCTTGGCTTCAAGGCCTCAGTCAAAAGGAAGGAGGAGTTTCATTTTGACAGCATGCTCACATCTGTATCAGCTCATGCTAGTACAGTGTGAGCTCCACTGAGGGAAAGCAAACATGATTTTGCCCATTAGCATTATGCCTTTCCATATCATACTTGGGTGGACCTTGATATATGAAAGAGCAGTATGATTATAAGGGTTTCAATTGTCAATAGTCTGCTTTTCTCTGAGGTTTTGAAATACTCTGCAACTCTGGGGTAGATAAAAATAACTTATTTAAATGCATACTGACTCTCTAGGATTAACTGTTTATACACTTTTCAGTCCTCTACAAAGGAAAATGATATTCTTAATAAAGGGCCCCAAAATTTCAGACTGTACTGAATTTTAAGGTCAAGAAGTGATGATGAGAAGTGAAAGTTTGCTTCTTGAATACCATTTCTGTCATTTAGTATTCGACATCTTTATTATTTCATTTATATCTAGTGCTGTTTCAAGAAAGATTTGAGATTGGTTTCAAATGACTTGGCAGTGTTAATGAGGACAGTATATTGACAACAGAAAGAAAAGACATTCTCAACAGAAATTCATGATATCTTTAGTAGCTTCTGCTTTACAGAAATGATTATGGAAAGCATCAAGTTAAACTAAAGTCTGGCAGATTTCACCATCTCTATTCTTAAAAACCTAAGGATAAAACCACCTGAAGGAAGAACTCAGCTATGCCTACTTATAGTTTAGAGGCTGAATTATGCATACACGTTTCTAAAGACAATGCAAAATGCAAGTAAGTGGGAATGGCCTCTTTGGGGATGACAGTACTAAGATTTTTGCTGTTTTTCTAATAGAAATCCAAGACAATTTTAGATTGAAGCTTTGGGGTGGAACTGATAACGGGGAGAAGATGTAACTGAGTATCAGAGAGCACTGTTGTAAACCTTTTTTTAAAAAAGAAAAGATAAAGCTTCTAACTTAATGAGGAGCTTAAATTAATTTTAATTTACTTATCCATTTATTAGGAAATAGGGAACGAAGCTAAGTGGAATGTGGAGTGAGAAATTTTAAGGTTACTTGGACATAAATAAGGGTTGCTGCTGCTGCTGCTGCTAAGTCGCTTCAGTCTTGTCCAACTCTGCGCGACCCCATAGACGGAAGCCCACCAGGCTCTGCCGTCCCTGGGATTCTCCAGGCAAGAACACTGGAGTGGGCTGCCATTTCCTTCTCCAATGCAGGAAAGTGAAAAGTGAAAGTGAAGTCACTCAGTTGTGTCCGACTCTTCGCGACCCCATGGACTGCAGCCTACCAGGCTCCTCTGCCCATGGGGTTTTCCAGGCAAGAGTACTGGAGTGGGGTGCCATTTCCTTGGGTCAAATTGGCCTCAGCTTCAAGCCAGCATGACCATTACATTTTTACTTTTTTTCATTTCTCACAAGTGCTATTGCAATCTTAACACTTAGGGAATCCTGTACATTTATGCATCTCAAAGTAAGTCAAGAAACATTTACTAAGCACGTATTAGGAAAATGAGGACTAAGGCTGATTTGGATTGGAAGCAGAAGAAACAAAAGTCATCATCCCTGCCTGTGAGGATTAGATGTATTCAGTGCTTTTAAACTGTTTCAAGACTAAATTTCATTTTCAAAAATATTCTGTAGCTGTTCAAGCACATACATGAGAAACATAGAGCTGTATCCAATTAATTTGTACATGGCCGATCTGAAACGTGTATATAGGATTTGGACTGGACTTCGTTCTTTTATCTTCAGTTTTGGCAAAGAAAGAGGATACTAAGTGGAATCAGTTTATTGAACACTGACCCAGAAAGGGCAGCATAATAAAACTGTCTAATTTTTTCCAATAAGTGCCTTCTACCCTACGCTGCTAAATATTTCCTGTCCTTTAGGGACATCTTCAACAGAATATATAGCATCTCCCTGTCAATGACTTCTGCCCAAGTACCACCAGAACATACTTATGGCCAACGAATGGGGGTCATTACTGGTTCAGTGAGGAAAACCCTGGGCTGTGGGCAACTGTGAGGCATCTCCACTGGACAGTGTTAGAATGGACTGTTTACAAGATGTGGGCTTCTATTAGGTCAATTTGAAAAGGGTTTAAGGTTTGGGGAAGGGTTTCAAGAAGTGGGGCTTTCTCCGGACTGGGTTTTATCAGGAGATGGGTGATTCTATGAAGGGAATCTGAGTCTCTCTAGAGGAAGTACAGACCCAGGCTGGGAGAAAGCTGTCACAGCTAGAGAGGCAGTGGGCACTCCTGCCAGCCAGCAGAGAGGTTGTCTGGAACTCTGTGGTTTGCACGGTGACCTTGTTTTTGTCTCTGCTTAGACAAAATTATGAAGTGGTTTTGTTTTGTCTGTCTTCACAGTGTAGCAGGGCCTCGTCAGATGTTGACAGTATATGAAATTGCATACCTGCATGAGGACAATGCCAAGCCCAGTCTGTGAGGGACGGTGCGGCTCCTAGGAGCACCCAGCCTAGCTGGTAAAACGAGGCCAGCTCTTGGCCGTCAGCCAATGTACCTCTTTTTCTCATCCATCTCCTTTAGTCACTATCAGGTCTACTCTGTATAATGTATCTCCTTCCCTTTTGAGCTCAAGTGTGATGTGTCCTTTAAGGACCTCCAAATCCCTTAAGATTATATAGTGGAAGTGAAAAATAGATTCAAGGGATTAGATCTGATAGACAGAGTGCCTGGAGAACTATGGATGAAGGTTTGTAACACTGTACAGGAGGTGGTGATCAAAACCATCCCCAAGAAAAAGAAAAGCAAAAAGGCAGAATGGTTGTCTGATGAGGCCTTACAAATAGCTGGGAAAAGAAGAGAAGCAAAAGGCAAAGGAGAAAAGGAAAGATATACCCATGTGAATGCAGAGCAAGGAAAGATAAGGAAGCTTCGTAAGTGATCAGTGCAAAGAAATAGAGGAAAACAACAGAATGGGAAAGACTAGAGATCTCTTCAAGGAAATTAAGAGATACCAAGGGAACATTTCATGCAAAGATGGGCACAATAAAGGATGGAAACAGTATGGACCTAACAGAAACAGAAGATATTAAGAGGTGGAGAGAATACACAGAAAAACTATACAAAAAATATCTTCATGACCCAGACAACCATGATGGTGGTATGATCACTCACCTAGAGCCAGACATCCTGGAATGCAAAGTCAAGTGGGAGAGCAAACTAGTGGAGGTGATGGAATTCCAACTGAGCTATTTCAAATCTAAAAGATGATGTTATAAAAGTGCTGCACTCAATATGCCAGAAAATTTGGAAAACTCAGCAATGGCCACAGGACCAGAAAAGGTCAGTTTTCATCCTAATCGCAAAGAAAGGCAATGTCAAAGAATGCTCAAACTACCATGCAATTGCATTCATCTCACACACTAGCAAAGTAATGCTCAAAATTCTCTAAGCCAGGCTTCAACAGTACATGAACTGAGATGTTCCAGATGTTCAAGCTGGATTTGGAAAAGGCACAGGAACCAGAGATCAAATTGCCAACATCTGTTAGATCATAGAAAAAGCAAGAGGATTCCAGAAAAACATCTGCTTCTGCTTCATTAACTATGCTAAAGCCTTTGACTGTGTGGATCACAACAAACTGTGAAAAATTCTAAAAAGATGGGAATACCAGACTGCCCTAACTGCCTCCTGAGAAATCTGTATGCAGGTCAAGAAGCAACAGTTAGAACTGGACATGGAACAAAGGACTGACTCCAAATTGGGAAAGGAGTATGTCAAGGCTGTATATTGTCACCCTGTTTATTTAACTTTTATGCAGAGTACATCATGAGAAATGCCAGGCTGGGTGAAGCACAAGCTGGAATCAAGATTGCCAGGAGAAATATCAATAACCTCAGATACACAGATGATACCACCTTTATGGCAAAAGAAAAAGGGAATTAAAGAGCCTATTGATGAAAGTGAAAGAAAAGAGTGAAAAAGCTGGCTTAAGACTCAACATTCAAAAACAAAGATCATGGCATCTGGTCCCATCACTTCATGGCAAATAGATGGAGAAAAATGGTAACAGTGAAAGACTTTATTTTCTTGGGCTTCAAGATCATTGCATATGGTGATTGCAGCCATGATATTAAAGAGGCTTGCTCCTTGGAAGAAAAACTATGACAATCCTAGACAGCATATTGAAAATCTGAGACATTACTTTGTCAACAAAGGTCCGTCTAGTCAAGGCTATGGATTTTCCAGTAGTCATGTACAGATGTGAGAGTTGGACCATAAAGAAAGCTGAGCACCAAAGAATTGAGGCTTTTGAACTGTGGTGTTGGAAAAGACTCTTGAGAGTCTTTGGACTGCAAGGAGATCCAATCAGTCCATCCTAAAGGAAATCAGGCCTGAATATTCATTGGAAGGACTGATGTTGAAGCTGCAATAGTTTGGCCACCTGATGTGAAGAGTGGACTCACTGGGAAAGACTCTGATACTGGGAAAGATTGAAAGCAACAGGAGAAGAAGATGGCAGAGGATGAGAAGGTTGGAGGTCATCACTGACTGGATGGACATGAGTTTGAGCAGGCTCCAGGAGCTGGTGATGGACAGGGAAGCCTGGCAAGCTGCAGTCCGTGGGGTCTCAAAGAGTCAGACACGACTGAGTGACTGAACTGAACTGAACTGAACCGAGCAGAACTGAGGCTTGCCCAGAGCTGGCTTGTCCCTGGAGCACATGTATCAGACAGCTGGGGACTCTGCAGATTTTGCTCAGGTTTTAACTCCCTGATTGAGAAGATTAAATTCCTTCTAGAACTCTTTCCCCATCCCCTTCCTTTCTCCTCCATTGGTTCACCTCATGCACTGGAATCCCTTTTCTCTATTTTGTCATCTCCCTTTGATTCTGTTCTTTCCTGTCTATAAAAGTCCTGGGCAGGTTAGCAAATCCTTGGCCTAAGAAGAAGCTCAAGGGAGCTTTTCCTCTTTATGCAGCCCTCTTGATGTCTATGCATGGGTCCCTTGCAGCCCCATTCTCCCACAGATATGGAAGGGCTGATGGGCAGCATCTGCCATTCGGTGAAAGTTTCACCATTCCTTGTCAAACTGAATACTTATATGGACTGCTGGAGGGAAGGGTGGCTAGATTTTTTAGGGGCTGCCAGAGACTATGTGGCTGCTGTTTTATTAGCCCTGGAGGTGGCATCCATTCTTACTTCTGACTGTAAGATTCAGTATTATTCATTCTTTTTTGTCCCAGCTTTGGGTCTTAATCTGTAATTCCAGACCAATGAGAGAAGTCATGCTCAGATTCTCACTCTAGAGGTTTGCAAGGGGGAGTTCTAAATATCTTTAAAGACTTAACTATTGAGATTCACTTCTACTTGCATCTTTATGTTAATTACAAATATTTCTCCAAAATTGAAAAGGGCATTTCCAGCTGACCTGCGATGCAGTCCAATCTTTTGTAATGTCTGCCTCACAAATACTTCTGAGAAAGATTCAAATGCTTGGGAAAGAGTTCCATGATTGATTAACAACGTCTGTCATGGTTACAGCAGAGGAGAGTGCAGGTATGCTTGCCAAGCATATAGAATCCTAGAGCATGCGATATAGGTTTAACTAGCAGGAATAGAATATATGTTGCTGAAAGCAACAAACTATTGTGGAACATTTTTATAATTTTGACATTTTTATTAATCCAATTTGAATTTCTCTGCCAATAGAAGTGAACTGGGAAATCAGTTTATATAGGGAAATAAAAATAATATGACAAACAGTAATAGAAAGATGCTGAATGAAAACACAGAAATAATATATAAGTCTCAGTTACTACTAGATACTCTATATGCCAGGTTTTTCTTAAGTCACGAAATATGCTTGACCTCTTGACAGGGTTTATTCAGGTTGTTTTAAAAATTGGCCTTAAAAATGGCTTTTAAGTTTTCAATATATCATCTTTCTTACAGTGACTGAGAAAATTAAGCCTAACTAAGCAGTGCATTCACTGAACAAGCAAAGATACTGAATTGACACTCAAGAAGAAATTAGATGAGGGAATCTGGGAATTTAAATGGCACACACAACAATGAAAGCTGCTGGAAAAATATGATAAACAAAAAGTCTGTTCCTATTAGAAGGAGAAATTATCAATGCAATAAGCACAAAAGAAAATTATCCTGAGAGCTAAATCTAGTAACAATGTGAAAATGGAGAGAAAATATACTATCATCAGCACTTTCATTCATGTTATTTTAACATCATAAATCCTCCTGTCTTATTGATCAGTGGGGAATAATCAATATTTTTAGTAAATTGTTGCCTTTTATCCACACAGACTTTTGCAAAAACCAAAAGGAGCATTGACATTTGCAGTATGTTAGCTGACAAAAACAAATCCATGGGAAGTTCAAAAGGAGGTATTCATATTGGTAACTAGAATTAATCTATTATCCATTCTGTGTCAGTAAAGTGGTTGCAAACGGTGGGCAAGTAAAGAGAAAATTGTTAGAAGATGAGCCTGTAAATACATATGTAACATTGTCAATTTAAGTATAAAACTGATATGAAATGAAATTTCATGGTACTTTGGTTACTGTCACAGAAATCATTTAAATTCAAATTATAGCAAACAAACCCAAGAAAACCCATTTAAAATCCAAAGAGTTACCATTAAATAATATCGGAATACTTCATATTTCAGACTTGGAAATTTGGATTCATTGTAGCTAACTGTGTGTAGAGGGAGGTAAACAAGCAAATCTACTCATTTTCAATTAGATTCAGAACTGAGGTTGGGACATTCTTGAATTTTGGGGTCAGGTCTTTTTCCCCAAGTAACCACACTCATGACTTTAATTCTCTGCTTTGTTCATGAAATGAATCACCAAATGCAAAGAAATCAGCAAATTATACTTGTTTTCATTTTTTTCCACCTGAAAAATTCAGTTGAAAATACACAATGAACAGTTCTCAGAAGTGAATGCATATAATTTGAAGGCAAGCTGATTCAAGTTTCTCTCTGGGCAATATCAACATCTGTGTGATTGATCTGGAGCAATCTCATAATCTTTACATGCCTCAGAGTCCTTATCTGTACCGTGGGAATAACAACACTACCTACAAATAACACTTTATGGGAGATAATGGGATCATGCCTATGAAACATTAAGCATAGTTTGTAGCAAATAATAAGTACCCGATATATTTTAGCTGCTCTACTATACCATCAAAATTGTTGCCTTTTGGGGGGATATACCTAGTTAAAAAGCAATAGAATATGACATGTACACAAGGCATTCAAGTTTTTAACACCATAGATGTGACTGTGGTATTACCAGTCTCATCTAGAGTAAATTCTGCACAGAATTTCCATCAAGAAAATGCAAAGCAAAATCACGAATACCACTTCATACCTATTAGGATGATTTTAATTTAAAAGATAACATGAAGAAACTGGACAACCCAAATTTGCATCATCTGATGGATGGATAAATAATATGTATTATAGCTAGACAATGGAGTATTATTCAGCAATGGAAATGGAATAATATAGTGGTATACGCTACAACAGGAATGAACATCAAAAACATCACAGTAAGTAGAGTGAAGTCTTCAGTTAAAAGAGCCAGTCAGAAAGGACCTCATATTGTGTGATTCTACCCACATGATATGCTCAGAATAAGCCAATCTATTGGGAAAAAATGGTTGGGTGGGGGTGTTTACGCATGACAGCTAATGGGTATGTGGTTTCTTTCTGAAATGACTAAAATGTTCTGAAATTGATTGTGATGTCCATTACATATCTCTGTGTATATACTCAGTCATTTCATTGTACGTTAAAAAAAATGGGCTTGACGTATATATGCTCCTGTGTATAAAACAGATGAGAACTACTGTATAGCACAGGTGGGAAAAAGAAGGTCCAATTTGTTTGTGGGACATATATTAAGTTAACCTTAAAAATTCATTCCAATATATATTAGGTACAGCAAATGCTGTTTGATTTCATTTATACAAGCTACCTAGAAGATTCAAATTCACAGAGTCAGAAAGTTTATTGGTAGATGCCAGGAACAGTTTCAGTTGAGGAAGGTGAAAAACTTGGGAGATAGATGATGGTGAGAGTTGCATAGCAATGTGAATGTGCTGAATGCCACTGAACTGTACAGATAAATATGGTTAAAATAATATGCTTACATTATATGACTTTTACCACAATAAGATTTTAAGTTAAAAAAAATAATGAAGTTAGCAATACCAGAAATTCTGACTACATGGTTACAGAATTAAAAGACTTGAGCATACCTTCACTATAAGCTGTTGCCAACACCCAGGATTAGAGAATGCTTAATTTCCATTACAGGATTCAATTCTCTCAAAATACAAATAGCCCTGCTATGGATAACAGATTGGTGGTGGTTTAGTCACTAAGTCATGTCTGACTCTTGCAATCCCTTGGACTGTAGCCCATCAGGCCCCTCTGTCCATGGGATTTTCCAGGCAAGAATACTTAGTAGATTGCCGTCTCCTTCTCCCAGGGATCTTTCCAACCCAGGAATCGAACTTGGGTCTTCTGCATTGCAGGCAGATTCTTTACTGACTGGGCTATGAGGGAAGCCTGGATAACAGATTAAGTATCACTAAATTTTAACCCCTTCACAGAAGGTAGTTACTTCTTTGGAGGCTGACAAACTGGAAGCAGATTTTGTTGAGAAAAAGGCAAAGAAAAATGAAACATCTTTTGATTACCAAGTAATTGGCAAGTTTTGTGGTTGTTTTGTTGCTAAGTCATGTCTGAATCTTTGCAACCCCATGGACTGTAGCCCTCTAGGCTCCTCTCTCTGTCCATGGGATTTCCCAGGCAAGAATACTGGAGTGGGTTGCCATCTCCTTCTCCAGGGAATCTTCCTGACTTAGGGATTGAACTTGTGCCTCCTGTATTGGCAGCTGGATTCTTTACTGCTGAGACACCAGGGAAGCCAGTACATGCATTATTCCTGAAAAAGAAGTATTCCTTCTAATATAAGTTTCCTCTCAGATGTTATAGGAATTCATTCATTCATCACTCTGAATTCACCATCAGAATTCAGATCTAAAGTCAAAGGCAGCATTCATCTTGGTTGCAAGAACATGTGAGTATTGAGGCAAAATTCTTCAGTGTGTTAGTGGTAAATCCATTTTTAAATAACCAATCAATTTTGTATGAATGAGAAAACTTAGTCAAGAGGACAGACATCCTTAATGCCTATTTTACAGTCAGAGAGATGATACATAATCAAAACCACAGCTAGTCTGCCTGAAGGACAAATCGGGACCCCAAAGAAATGTTTTACTGGATTTGCACAATGGTTTTTGAATGATTTTTTCAATATCTTAGGTAGAATATAGATTCCATGCTTCTTCATGATTCCACCACATTCCTATGGTTTAATCTCATGCTTGGTCTACTTCTTTATTTACTTTATTGGTTTCTATAAGCATTTCAGTTTGTGATCACCAATGGTTTTGCTACTGGTCATAAACCACGAGAAAATCATAATTCAAAAAGGCACAAGCACCCCAATGTTCATTGAAGCACTATTTACAATAGCCAGGACATGAAAGCAACCTAAATGTCCACTGACAGATGAATAGGTAAAGAGGATGTGGTACATAAACACAGTGGAATGTTACTCAGCCATTAAAAAGAATAAAATTGGGTCACTTGTAGAGATGTGAATGGAGCTAGAGTCTGTCATACAGAGTGAAGCAAGTTAGAAAGAGAAAAAAAAACTGTATATTAACACATATATGTGGAATCTAGGATAATGATACTAATGAACCTATTTGCAGGGCAGGAATAGAGACATGATATAAGAACAGATGTATGGACACTGTGGGGGGATTAGGAGGAGTGGGATGAACTGAGAGACTGGGACTGACCTATGTGTAAAATAGATAGCTAGTGGGAGCCTGCTGTACATCACAGGGAGATGAGTGCTCTGTGGTGCCCTAGAGGGGTGGGATGAGGAGGAGTCAGAGGCATGCTCAAGGAGCCAGGGATATATGCATGTGTGTGTGCGTGTATCTGATTCACTTTGTTGTACAGCAGAAACTAAGACAATATTGTAAAGCAACTGCACCCTAATTTAAAAAATAAATAAATATAAGGGAAAAACCATGCTAAAGTTCAGGTTTCTTCTGTTGTCCAGTCTCTAGTAGTGTCCAGCTGTTTGCGACCCCATGGACTGCAGCACAGGCTTCCCTGTCCTTCACTGTCTCCCAGAGTTTGCTCAGATTCATGTCAATTGAGTCAACAATGCCATCCACCCATCATATCCTCTGTAATTTCCTTCTCCTCCTGTGCTCAATCTTTCCCAACATCAGAGTCTGTTCCAGTGAGTCAGTTCTTTGCATCAGGTGGCCAAAGTACTGGAGCTTCAGCTTTAGCATCTGTTCTTCCAGTGAATAGTCAGGATTGATTGCCTTTAGGATGACTGGTTTAATCTCCTTGCTGTCCAAGGACTCTCAAGAGTCTTCTCCAGTACCACAGTTTGAAAGCATTGATTCTTTGGCTCAGTTTTCTCTGTGGTCCAACTCTCAACATCTACATATGACTACTGGAAAAAACATAGCTTTGATTATTCAGACCTTTGTTGGGAAAGTGAAGTTTTTACTTCCTAATATGCTGTCTAGGTTTGTCACAGCTTTTCTTCTAAGAAGCAAGTGTCTTTTAATTTCATGGCTACAGTCACCGTCCACAGTGATTTTAGAGCCTAAGAAAATAAAATCTGTCACTGCTTCCATTGTTTCCCCATCTATTTGCAATAAAGCGATGGGATTGGATGCCATGATCTTCATTTTTTGAACACTGAGTCTTTTTTTTTTTTTAATTTGGTTTAATCTCATGCTTGGTCTACTTCTTTATTTACTTTATTGGTTTCTATAAGCATTTCAGTTTGTGATCACCAATGGTTTTGCTACTGGTCATAAACCACGAGAAAATCATAATTCAAAAAGGCACAAGCACCCCAATGTTCATTGAAGCACTATTTACAATAGCCAGGACATGAAAGCAACCTAAATGTCCACTGACAGATGAATAGGTAAAGAGGATGTGGTACATAAACACAGTGGAATGTTACTCAGCCATTAAAAAGAATAAAATTGGGTCACTTGTAGAGATGTGAATGGAGCTAGAGTCTGTCATACAGAGTGAAGCAAGTTAGAAAGAGAAAAAAAAACTGTATATTAACACATATATGTGGAATCTAGGATAATGATACTAATGAACCTATTTGCAGGGCAGGAATAGAGACATGATATAAGAACAGATGTATGGACACTGTGGGGGGATTAGGAGGAGTGGGATGAACTGAGAGACTGGGACTGACCTATGTGTAAAATAGATAGCTAGTGGGAGCCTGCTGTACATCACAGGGAGATGAGTGCTCTGTGGTGCCCTAGAGGGGTGGGATGAGGAGGAGTCAGAGGCATGCTCAAGGAGCCAGGGATATATGCATGTGTGTGTGCGTGTATCGGATTCACTTTGTTGTACAGCAGAAACTAAGACAATATTGTAAAGCAACTGCACCCTAATTTAAAAAATAAATAAATATAAGGGAAAAACCATGCTAAAGTTCAGGTTTCTTCTGTTGTCCAGTCTCTAGTAGTGTCCAGCTGTTTGCGACCCCATGGACTGCAGCACAGGCTTCCCTGTCCTTCACTGTCTCCCAGAGTTTGCTCAGATTCATGTCAATTGAGTCAACAATGCCATCCACCCATCATATCCTCTGTAATTTCCTTCTCCTCCTGTGCTCAATCTTTCCCAACATCAGAGTCTGTTCCAGTGAGTCAGTTCTTTGCATCAGGTGGCCAAAGTACTGGAGCTTCAGCTTTAGCATCTGTTCTTCCAGTGAATAGTCAGGATTGATTGCCTTTAGGATGACTGGTTTAATCTCCTTGCTGTCCAAGGACTCTCAAGAGTCTTCTCCAGTACCACAGTTTGAAAGCATTGATTCTTTGGCTCAGTTTTCTCTGTGGTCCAACTCTCAACATCTACATATGACTACTGGAAAAAACATAGCTTTGATTATTCAGACCTTTGTTGGGAAAGTGAAGTTTTTACTTCCTAATATGCTGTCTAGGTTTGTCACAGCTTTTCTTCTAAGAAGCAAGTGTCTTTTAATTTCATGGCTACAGTCACCGTCCACAGTGATTTTAGAGCCTAAGAAAATAAAATCTGTCACTGCTTCCATTGTTTCCCCATCTATTTGCAATAAAGCGATGGGATTGGATGCCATGATCTTCATTTTTTGAACACTGAGTCTTTTTTTTTTTTTAATTTACTTTATTTTACTTTACAATACTGTATTGGTTTTGCCATATATCAACATGAATCTGCCACAGGTGTACACGTTGAACATTGAGTCTTAAGCCAGCCTTTTCACTCTCCTCTTTCACATTCATCAAGGGGCTCTAGTTCCTCTTTGCTTTCTGCCATCAGGATGGTATCGTCTGCATATCTGAGTTTGCTGTTATTTCTCCTGGCAATCTTGATTCCTGCTTGTGATTCATCCAGCCCAGCATTTGGCATGATATACTTTGCATATAAGTTAAATAAACAGGGTGACAATGTACAGCCTTGACATACTCCTTTCTCAATTTTGAACCAGTTTGTTGTTCCATGTCTGGTTCTAACTGTTGCTTCTTGACATATATACAGATTTCTCAGGAGGCAGGTAAGGTGGTCTGGTATTCCCATCTCTTGAAGAATTTTCCAGAGTTTGTTGTGCTCTACACAAAGGCTTTAGTGTAGTCAATGAAGCAGAAATAGATGTTTTTCTGGAATCCTCTTGCTTTTTCTATGATCTAACAGATGTTGGCAATTTGATCTCTGGTTCCTCTGCATTCTCAATTCAACTTGTACATCTAGAAGTTCTTGGTTCACATACTGTTGAAGCTTAACTTGAAGGATTTTGAGCATTATCTTGCTAGTGAGAGAGTCATTTCTTAGGCAGGTTGATAAGAAGTCCAGGGGTCCCCAAGGAGAGAGGGGTCTGGAATTCTCAAGAAGGAAGAAAGGACAAACTTTTTTTTCCTTCTTCATTCCTTAGGATTATATAACAATAATGTATCCTTGGGGACAGTCTCTGGAAAAAAACCTTCTGGCTAATCCTGTTATCTTAAAAATGTAAATTATGGGAGTAGGTCTAGTGAGGTCTGTACAACCACCAGACGTTCTTTTGATTCACTGTAATAACTGATTGGAGAGTATATAACTCCATTGCTAACATTAGCAAGGGGGTACGCTTTCTGCCCCCCCCTCTGATGTCAATATCAGAAGCTTTCTCTACCCTTTTTATACTTTAATAAAACTCTATTGGACAAAAGCTCTGAGCGATCAAGCCTCGTCTCTGGCCCTGGATTGAATTCTTCTCTTCCAGAGGCCAAGAATCCCAGGGTCTTTTTGTGGTTCAGCAACAACCTTTCCCTAGCATGTGATAAGAGTGCAGTTACACAGTAGTTTGAACAGTCTTTGGCATTGCACGTCTTTGGGAGTGTGATGAAAACTGATTTTTTCCAGGTTTCTTAGGGACATTTTAAAATTCTTTAGAAAAGCCAGCATGTACATATTTTCTTATGCCCTCCTGATCTACCATCTAAGAATCTTTAGGAAGTATATGCCCTGGGGTGCACTATTGGTACACTGCATAAGGACTATTTGTTCTCAAGTTTGATTAAGTATTAGCAACAACTAATTGGGTTGTTAAAATATAGATTTCTTGACCCTTTCTCCAATATTTCTGATTCACTGGGACATGGATGGGGTGAAATAATTTGCATTTCTCATGAGTTCAGAGATGATACTAATGCTGCTGCTCTGGGAATCAACTTTGAGAATCACTAACCTAGATCAATTTAAAAGCAAATATAATCTTTCAGTGATATTCATCCTGGAGCCCCAAAGTGCAGTTAAAAAGTTCAAATTACAACAGCTGGCAAATGAGTTCTTAAACCCAGGCAAGGCAAGTTAAGCTCACTTTTTGCCAAGAGGACTAGAACAGTTGGCAGGTTTCCTAGGCTTACTGGCACACGAAGTGATAAAGAAAGTTCTTAAGGACTATTACTTATGTGAACGGAGCTAAGAGATGATTGAGCAGCATGAGACTGAAGCCTTAAGTCATGAAAGGGCTAGACAGTGTTCCTCCACTTGTTACATAAGTTATAGTCATCTGGGGTTTACAAATACGGATGAGGAGCCGTGTGTAGAGATGCTAATGTTCTTAAGCACCCCAGGCTAGGGAAAATCTGCTTGGTTAGAGCTGGGTAACTCCATGCAATCCATCAAACAGAGCACTCAGCACTCACTGGACACAACCAGGGCTGGAGGGCGTGAAAAACCAGAAGTTCTAATGGAGGAAAATAATTTGACTTGGGAGACTTCTTTCACTTAAGGGTATTTATTATTCCCCAAGGGCCTGGGAAAATGGATACAATATAAAGAAACTCAGTCCCTGGTGCTTTGCTGAAGCTCCAGAGCCAGGACTAAGGGCCACCGTAGAGGGTACACCACACTTCCATTCCTCCCTGAGCTCCAGCCACCCGGCTAGGCCAGAAAATGGGCCAGCCTCCTGTTTCTGCCTCTGCTGTTGAGTTAAAGAAAGGGATGTTCCAAAAGTGGTCCATGCGTGGCATCCTCTTCACTCACGCTATACATCTGTTCTCTTCCTTTTTGAGGGCTATTTTAGTTCTTCTCTATTCACTCATTTCCAACAACATGACACAGCTATAAAACTTCCTCCAGGGGTTTAATTAGATGTTGCACCTTATCACAGCAATTAGAGGGAAGGGAGAGACAGGCAATTTGCACTAGGCTTGTGAAATCAGCTTTCTTGTAGTTTCTTTTACTCTTGTTGGAATATACATTTGTAGAACTTTTTTCCCCAAACCTAACCTGGGCCCTGGTTCAGATGCATGATGTGGGCAAATGCACTTAATCTTTTAAGGGTGCACACAAACTAAGCTTTTTATTATAAAACTAAGAATATTTTGGTAAAATTTATAAAAAAATATTTAATCATTTATCTCTAGTAGATTATTTATATGCACACCCAGCTCCTTTTTATGCCTATCACTCTAGTCCCTTTTTCTTGACAAAATGACTGATTAGAAATTTTTCCATTTCTACACCTTCCATTTATCTTCAGTGTCTCTCATAAATGTTGAATTAAGCAGGTTTTATGAAACTCACCATAAATTGTAGTTTTCATTGAAAGTGACTGTGACAGAGTATATTTCTATACTCTCAAATTCAATTACAATAACTCAGGGTTTTCAGGCTTTAAACCAGAAAGTACCCACACAAGAGAAATTGTGTATCAGTCCTATGGGTAGAACAGTTAGGGTGTCTTTTCATTTCTGCTTCTCAAATTCAGTAGAACTGAGCAAATTTCAGGGGACAGGAAACAAATGATATTTTTATGGATCAGAACTAGTAATAATAATAATTTTTTCTTCTATAGGCATCCAGTCCCATCACTTCATGGCAAATAGATGGAGAAACTATGAAAACAGTGACAGACTTTATTTTGGGGGGCTCCAAAATCACTGCAGATGGTGACTGCATCCATGAAACTAAAAGACACTTGCTCCTTAGAAGAAAAGCTATGACCAACCTAGAAAGCATATTGAAAAGCAGAGACTGCTTTACCAACAAAGGTGTCTCTAGTCAAAGCTATGGTTTTTCCAGTGGTCATGTATGGATGTGAGAGTTGGACCATAAAGAAAGCTGAGTGCTGAAGAATTGATGCTTTTGAACTGTGGTGCTGGAGAAGACTCTTGAGAGTCCCTTGGACTGCAAGGAGGTCAAACTAGTCAATCCTAAAGGAAGTCAGGCCTGAATATTCATTGGAAGAACTGATGCTGAATCTCAAATACTTTGGCCACCTGGTGGGAAGAACTGACTCATCGGAAAAGACCCTGATGCTAGGAAAGACTGAAGACAGGAGGCGAAGGGGATGACAGAGGATGAGATAGTTGGATGGCATCACTGACTTGATGGGCATGAGTTTGAGTAAGCTCTGGGATTTGGTGATGGACAGGGAAGCCTGGTGTGCTGCAAATATGACTGAGTGACTGAACTGAACTGATAGGCATAAAGACACTGTGTTATTCTTGAAAATAACATGATATTGTAAATCAAGTATACTCTGATTTAAAAAACAAGATACTGTATTATTTTCCAAAAGGTATTTTTGAAAATTAACATTTATTGGGAACTTACCATGCGACAGCTACTTAAAATGTTTTATATCAGCTAACATGGCGGAGGAATAGGACAGGGAGACCACTTTCTCCCCCACAAATTCATCAAAAGAACATTTGAATGCTGAGCAACTTCCACAAAACAACTTCTGAACGCTGGCAGAGGACACCAGGCACCCAGAAAGGAAGCCCATTCTCTTCAAAAGGAGGTAGGACAAAATACAAAAGACAAAAAGAGAGACGAGAGTTAGGGACAGAGACCCGTCCCAGGGAGGGAGTTGTGAAGGAGGAGAAGTTTCCAAACACCAGGAAATCCTCTCACCCGCGGGTCTGTGGTGAGTTTTGGAATCTCAGAGGGCAACATAACTGGGAGGGGGAAAAAAAAAAAAACACAGAATATGCACCTAACTGCAACTCCCAGCGGAGAAGTAGCCCAGATGCTCACGTCTGCCGCCAGCGAGCAGAGGCTGAACAGGGAGGTGCAGGTGGCATTCTTAGGGTAAGGACCAGGCCTGAATGCCCTGAGGACAATCTGAGGGAGCTAACGTGAGACAGCAACCCAAACTGTGGGATAGCCAGAGAAAGGAAAAAAAAAGAGACAGAGAGAGAATTTTCACTCAAAAAGCTCTAACCTAAGGCACAGCTGGGCCTGTTCACAGAAAAAAGGAATGAGAGAATACCAGAGGAGAGCTAGCTGGCTGCAGACCAGCCCATCCCCACCGGAGGCAGAGAGGCAGGCAGGCGACAGCCAGAGCCAGAAGGCAAGGGGCAGTCTTGGCCCCAGAGACAGCATCTTCCACCAAAATGTGAGCAGACTCCCACTGCTAACCAAGTCTCCCTGGGATCCTGGAGGGTTGATGTCTGCCAGGAGGGTCACAGCCTGAGATCAGCTTCCCAGAGGAGACACACCAGCACACCTGAGATGGTGCTCTCGTGGCACACCCAGGAAACCTAGTGGCCGGGACCAGGGAGGTGATAAGACGCACCACACACCTGGGACAGTGCACTCCTCAGGCACCTGATTGCCTGAGCTGCTCAGAGCTGGGAAGAGCACAAAACGCAGGCCCAACTGAGTCTGTGCCTTTGTGGAGTACCCCAGAACCTCAACCTGAGCGGCTTAGACCTGGGAAATGCATGCAACTCAGGGCCTGCTTGAGGACAGTTCCCCTGCAGAGCAACCTGGAGCCTGAGCAGTGTAGACTGGGAAAGCATACACCTCCGTGAGCTGGGGCAAATCCAGTGTGGTCCAGACACTGCGCGCACTCCCCACACATGCCAAAGATATTTGTTTGCAGTATTCCTCCTTCCCCACAGCACACCTGAACAAGGGAGCCTAAATAAGTGACAACTTTTGCCCCCTTGTGTCAAGGCAGAAATTAGGCATTGAAGAGACTTGCAAACAGAGGAAGCCAAAATAAACAAAGAGGGAACCACTTTGGAAGTGACAGGTGCAACAGATTAAAGCCCTGTAGTTAGCATTGACTACATGGGAAGGGGCCTGTAGACCTTAGAAGAAGTATAAGCTGGAACAAGGAACTATCTGAAACTGAACTGACCCCACACTGCCCTTAACAGCTCCAGAGAAATTCCTAGATATTTTACTGTTATCATTTTTTAATTTAAAAAAATTTAAAAATTTTGTTCTTTATTACCTTTAATTTTCATTTTTATAACCTACTATTACCTTGCAAAAAAATCCTATTTTTAAAGCAAATTTCATATATATATCTTTTATAATTTTTGTTACCTTTTGAATCTCCCTTTTCTCCCCCAGGTCACCTCTATCTCCCCCCTCCCTCTTCTCTGCTTAACTCTGTGATTCTCTCTGGGTGTTTCAGGCTGTGGAGAACACTTAGGGAACTGATTACAGGCTAGATTGGTCTCTCCCCTTTTGACTCCCCCTTTTCTCCTCCTGGTCACCCCTATCTCCCTCCTCCCTCTTCTCTTCCCTATGTAAATCCATGAACCTCTCTGAGTGTTCCAAACTGTGGAGAGCATATAGGGAATTGATTACTGGCTAGATTGCTCTTTCCCCTTTTGACTCCCCCTCTTCTCCTCCTAGTCACCTCTATCTCCCTCCTCCCTCTTCTCTCCATATAACTCTGTGAACCTCTCTGGGTGTCCCTCACTGTGGAGAATCTTTTCACCATTAACCTAGATGTTTTATCATCAGTGCTGTATGGATGGAGAAGTCTTATTTCAAAATAAGACTGAAAGCCAGAGGCAGGAGGCTTAAATCCAAAACCTGAGAATACCAGAAAACTTGTGACTCCAGAGAACATTAATCAACAAGAGCTCATCCAAAAGCCTCCATACCTACACTGAAACCAAGCTCCACCCAAGAGCCAACAAGTTTCAAAGTAAGACATACCAAGCTAATTCTCCAACAATACAGGAACATAACCCTGAGCATTAAAATACAGGCAGCCAAAAGTCACACCAAATCCATAAACACTATAGACATCAAAACTCACTACTGGACACTTTATTGCACTCCAGAGAGAAGAGATCCAGCTCCAGCCACCAGAACACTGATGCAAGCTTCCCTAACCAGGAAACCTTGACAAGACACTCGTCCAATCCCACCCACAGGGAGGAACCTCCACAATAAAGAAGAACCACAAACTTCCAGCATACAGAAAGGCCACCCCAAATAGAGCAATCTAAACAAAATGAAAAGGCAGAGAAATACTCAGCAGGTATAGGAACATAATAAATGCACACCACATCAAGCAAAAGAGGAGAAGATAGGGAGTCTACCTGAAAAAGAATTAAGAATAATGACAGTAAAAATGATCCAAAATCTTGAAAACAAAATGGAGTTGCAGATAAATAGACTGGAGACAAGGACTGAGAAGATGCAAGAAATGTTTAACAAGGACCTAGAAGAAATAAAAAGAGTCAATCAATAATGAATAATGCAATAACTGAGATCAAAAGCACTCTGGAGGGAACCAACAGTAGAATAACTGAGGCAGAAGATAGGATAAGTGAGACAGAAGATAGCATGGTGGAAATAAATGAAGCAGAGAGGATAAAAGAAAAAAGAATTAAAAGAAATGAGGACAACCTCAGAGACCTCTGGGACAATGTTAAACGCTCCAACATTTGAATCATAGGAGTCCCAGAAGAAGAAGACAAAAAGAAAGGCCATGAGAAAATACCTGAGGAGATAATAGTTGAAAACTTCCCCAAAATGGGGAAGGAAATAGCCTTCCAAGTCCAAGAAACCCAGAGAGTTCCAAACAGGATAAACCCAAGGCAAAACACCACAAGACACATATTAATCAAATTAACAAAGATCAAACACAAAGAGCAAATATTAAAAGCAGCAAGGGAGAAACAACAAATAACACACAGGGGGATTCCCATAAGGATAACAGCTGATCTTTCAATAGAAACTCTTCAGTTTCACTCAAAAAGCTCTAACCTAAGGCACAGCTGGGCCTGTTCACAGAAAAAAGGAATGAGAGAATACCAGAGGAGAGCTAGCTGGCTGCAGACCAGCCCATCCCCACCGGAGGCAGAGAGGCAGGCAGGCGACAGCCAGAGCCAGAAGGCAAGGGGCAGTCTTGGCCCCAGAGACAGCATCTTCCACCAAAATGTGAGCAGACTCCCACTGCTAACCAAGTCTCCCTGGGATCCTGGAGGGTTGATGTCTGCCAGGAGGGTCACAGCCTGAGATCAGCTTCCCAGAGGAGACACACCAGCACACCTGAGATGGTGCTCTCGTGGCACACCCAGGAAACCTAGTGGCCGGGACCAGGGAGGTGATAAGACGCACCACACACCTGGGACAGTGCACTCCTCAGGCACCTGATTGCCTGAGCTGCTCAGAGCTGGGAAGAGCACAAAACGCAGGCCCAACTGAGTCTGTGCCTTTGTGGAGTACCCCAGAACCTCAACCTGAGCGGCTTAGACCTGGGAAATGCATGCAACTCAGGGCCTGCTTGAGGACAGTTCCCCTGCAGAGCAACCTGGAGCCTGAGCAGTGTAGACTGGGAAAGCATACACCTCCGTGAGCTGGGGCAAATCCAGTGTGGTCCAGACACTGCGCGCACTCCCCACACATGCCAAAGATATTTGTTTGCAGTATTCCTCCTTCCCCACAGCACACCTGAACAAGGGAGCCTAAATAAGTGACAACTTTTGCCCCCTTGTGTCAAGGCAGAAATTAGGCATTGAAGAGACTTGCAGAGGAAGCCAAAATAAACAAAGAGGGAACCACTTTGGAAGTGACAGGTGCAACAGATTAAAGCCCTGTAGTTAGCATTGACTACATGGGAAGGGGCCTGTAGACCTTAGAAGAAGTATAAGCTGGAACAAGGAACTATCTGAAACTGAACTGACCCCACACTGCCCTTAACAGCTCCAGAGAAATTCCTAGATATTTTACTGTTATCATTTTTTAATTTAAAAAAATTTAAAAATTTTGTTCTTTATTACCTTTAATTTTCATTTTTATAACCTACTATTACCTTGCAAAAAAATCCTATTTTTAAAGCAAATTTCATATATATATCTTTTATAATTTTTGTTACCTTTTGAATCTCCCTTTTCTCCCCCAGGTCACCTCTATCTCCCCCCTCCCTCTTCTCTGCTTAACTCTGTGATTCTCTCTGGGTGTTTCAGGCTGTGGAGAACACTTAGGGAACTGATTACAGGCTAGATTGGTCTCTCCCCTTTTGACTCCCCCTTTTCTCCTCCTGGTCACCCCTATCTCCCTCCTCCCTCTTCTCTTCCCTATGTAAATCCATGAACCTCTCTGAGTATTCCAAACTGTGGAGAGCATATAGGGAATTGATTACTGGCTAGATTGCTCTTTCCCCTTTTGACTCCCCCTCTTCTCCTCCTAGTCACCTCTATCTCCCTCCTCCCTCTTCTCTCCATATAACTCTGTGAACCTCTCTGGGTGTCCCTCACTGTGGAGAATCTTTTCACCATTAACCTAGATGTTTTATCATCAGTGCTGTATGGATGGAGAAGTCTTATTTCAAAATAAGACTGAAAGCCAGAGGCAGGAGGCTTAAATCCAAAACCTGAGAATACCAGAAAACTCGTGACTCCAGAGAACATTAATCAACAAGAGCTCATCCAAAAGCCTCCATACCTACACTGAAACCAAGCTCCACCCAAGAGCCAACAAGTTTCAAAGTAAGACATACCAAGCTAATTCTCCAACAATACAGGAACATAACCCTCAGCATTAAAATACAGGCAGCCAAAAGTCACACCAAATCCATAAACACTATAGACATCAAAACTCACTACTGGACACTTTATTGCACTCCAGAGAGAAGAGATCCAGCTCCAGCCACCAGAACACTGATGCAAGCTTCCCTAACCAGGAAACCTTGACAAGACACTCGTCCAATCCCACCCACAGGGAGGAACCTCCACAATAAAGAAGAACCACAAACTTCCAGCATACAGAAAGGCCACCCCAAATAGAGCAATCTAAACAAAATGAAAAGGCAGAGAAATACTCAGCAGGTATAGGAACATAATAAATGCACACCACACCAAGCAAAAGAGGAGAAGATAGGGAGTCTACCTGAAAAAGAATTAAGAATAATGACAGTAAAAATGATCCAAAATCTTGAAAACAAAATGGAGTTGCAGATAAATAGACTGGAGACAAGGACTGAGAAGATGCAAGAAATGTTTAACAAGGACCTAGAAGAAATAAAAAGAGTCAATCAATAATGAATAATGCAATAACTGAGATCAAAAGCACTCTGGAGGGAACCAACAGTAGAATAACTGAGGCAGAAGATAGGATAAGTGAGACAGAAGATAGCATGGTGGAAATAAATGAAGCAGAGAGGATAAAAGAAAAAAGAATTAAAAGAAATGAGGACAACCTCAGAGACCTCTGGGACAATGTTAAACGCTCCAACATTTGAATCATAGGAGTCCCAGAAGAAGAAGACAAAAAGAAAGGCCATGAGAAAATACCTGAGGAGATAATAGTTGAAAACTTCCCCAAAATGGGGAAGGAAATAGCCTTCCAAGTCCAAGAAACCCAGAGAGTCCCAAACAGGATAAACCCAAGGCAAAACACCACAAGACACATATTAATCAAATTAACAAAGATCAAACACAAAGAGCAAATATTAAAAGCAGCAAGGGAGAAACAACAAATAACACACAGGGGGATTCCCATAAGGATAACAGCTGATCTTTCAATAGAAACTCTTCAGACCAGGAGGAAATGGCAGGACATATTTAAAGTGATGAAAGAGAAAAACCTACAACCCAGATTACTGTACCCATCAAGGATCTCATTCAAATATGAAGGAGAAATCAAAAGCTTTACAGACAAGCAAAAGCTGACAGAATTCAGCACCACCAAACCAGCTCTCTAACAAATGCTAAAGGATCTTCTCTAGACAGGAAACACAGAAGAGATTTATAAACTTGAACTCAAAACAACAAAGTAAACAGCAACAAGATCATACTTCAATAATTACCTTAAATGTAAATGGGTTGAATGCCCCAACCAAAAGACAAACATGGGCTGAATGGATACAAAAACAAGACCCCTATATATGTTGTCTACAAGAGACTCACCTCAAAACAAGGGACACGTACAGACTGAAAGTGAAAGGCTGGAAAAAGATATTTCATGCAAATGGAAACCAAAAGAAAGCAGGAGTAGAAATACTCGTATCAGATAAAACAGACTTTGAAATAAAGGCTATGAAAAGAGACAAAGAAGGACACTACATAATGATCACAGGATCAATCCAAGAAGATATAACAATTATATATGCACTCAACATACGCACACTGCAATATGTAAGGGAAATGCTAACAAATATGAAAGGGGAAATTAATAGTAACACAATAATAGTGGGAGTCTTTAATATCCCACTCAAAGCTATGGATAGATCAACTAAACAGAAAATTAGCAAGGAAACACAAACTGTAAATGATTCCATGGACCAGTTAGACCTAATTGATATTTATAGGACATTTCACCACAAAACAAAGAATTTTACCTTTTTCTCAAGTGCACATGGAACCTTCTTCAGGATAGATGATATCCTGGGCCATAAATAGAGCCTTGGCAAATTCAAAAAAATTGAAATCATTTCAAGCATCTTTTCTGATTATAATGTGGTAAGATTAGATGTCAACTACAGGAAAAAACTATTAAAAATACAAACATATGGAGGCTAAACAACATGCATCTGAATAACCAACAAATCACAGAAGAAAAAAAAAATGCATAGAAATGAATGAAAATGAAAACACAACAACCCAAAACCTATGGGACTCAGTAAAAGCAGTGCTAAGGGGAAAGTTCATAGCAATACAAGCTTACCTCAGGAAACAAGAGAAAAATCAAATAAATAACCTAACTCTACACTGAAAGCAACTAGAAAAAGAAGAAATGAAGAACCCTAGGGTTAGTAGAAGGAAAGGAATCATAAAAATTAGGGCAGAAATAAACTAAAAAGAAACAAAGGAGACCATACCAAAAATCAACAGAACTAAAAGCTGGTTCTTTGAGAAGATAATAAAATAAACAATTAGCCATACTCATCAAGAAACAAAGGGAGAAAAACCAAGTAAACAAAATTAGAAATGAAAATGGAGAAATCACAACAGACTACACAGAAATACAAAGGATCATAAGAGACTACTATCAGCAACTATATATGCCAATAAAGTGGACAACTTGAAAGAAATGGACAAATTCTTAGCAAAGTACAACTTTGCAAAACTGAGCAAGGAAGAAATAGAAAAATCTTAACAGACCCATCACAAGCACAGATATTGAAACTGTAATCAGAATAATCACAACAGACTACACAGAAATACAAAGGATCATAAGAGACTACTATCAGCAACTATATATGCCAATAAAGTGGACAACTTGAAAGAAATGGACAAATTCTTAGCAAAGTACAACTTTGCAAAACTGAGCAAGGAAGAAATAGAAAAATCTTAACAGACCCATCACAAGCACAGATATTGAAACTGTAATCAGAAATTTTCCAGTGAATAAAAGCCCAGGACCAGATGGCTTCACAACTGAATTCTATCAAAAATTTAGAGAAGAGCTAACACCTATCCTACTCAAACTCTTCAGAAAATTGCAGAGGAAGGTAAACTTCCAAACTCATTCTATGAGGCCACCATCACCCTAATACCAAAACCTGACAATCTATAAAACACTGATGAAAGAAATCAAAGATGACACAAATAGATGGAGAAATATACCATGTTCATGGATTGGAAGAATCGATATAGTGAAAATGAGTATACTACTCAAAGCAATCTATAGATTCAATTCAATCCCTATCAAGCTACCAACAGTATTTTTCAGAGAACTAGAACAAATAATTTCACAATTTGTATGGACATACAAAAAACCTCGAATAGCCAATCGTGAGAAAGAAGAATGGAACTGGAGGAATCAACCTATAGTGACTTCAGACTACACTATAAAGCCACAGTCATCAAGACAGTATGGTACTAGCACAAAGAAATATAGATCAGTGGAACAAAATAGAAAGCCCAGAGATAAATTTACACACCTATGGACTTCCCTGGTGTCTCAGATGGTAAAGCGTCTGTCTACAATACGCGAGACCCGGGTTCGATCCCTGGGTTGGGAAGATTCCCTGGAGAAGGAAATGACAATCCACTCCAGGACTATTGCCTGGAAAATCCCACGGATGGAGGAGCCTGTTGGGCTGCAGTCCATGGAGTCGTAAAGAGTTGGACACGACTGAGAAACTTCAATCAATGGACACCTTATCTTTGACAAAGGAGGCAAGAATATACAATGGGAGAAAATACAATCTCTTTAACAAGTGGTGCTGGGAAAACTAGCCAACCACTTGTAAAAGAATAAAACTAGAACACTTTCTAACACCATACACAAAAATAAACTCAAAATGGATTAAAGATCTAAATGTAAGACCAGAAACTATAAAACTCCTAGAGGAGAACATAGGCAAAACACTCTCTGACATAAATCACAGCAGGATCCTCTATGACCCACCTCCCAGAATACTGGAAATA
>SJYT01069179.1:132575-154785 GCA_006410635.1 Cephalophus harveyi | reverse complement strand
AGGCAAGAGTACTGGAGTGGGGTGCCATTGCCTTCTCCGATCAAAAAGTCTACAAACAATAAATGCTGGAGAGGGTGTGGAGAAAAGGGAACCCTCTTACACTGTTGGTGGGAATGCAAACTAGTACAGCCACTATGGAGAATAGTGTGGAGATTCCTTAAAAAACTGGAAAGAACTTCCATACGCCCCAGCAATAACACTTCTGGGCATACACACCGAGAAAACAAGAATTCAAAGAGACACGTGTACTCCAATGTTCATCGCAGAACTGTTCACAATAGCCAGGGCATGGAAGCAACCTAGATGTCCACGAGCAGATGAATGGATAAAAAAACTGAGGTACATATACACAATGGAATATTACCCAGCTATTAAAAAGAATGTGTTTGAATCAGTTCTAATGAGCTGGATGAAACTGGAGCCTATGATACAGAGTGAAGTAAGTCAGAGAGAAAAACACCAATACAGTATATTAATGCACAGACACGGAATTTAGAAAGATGGTAATGATGACCCTATATCCGAGACAGCAAAGGAGACAGTGATGTTAAGTACAGACTTTTGAACTCTGTGGGAGAAGGTGAGGGTGGGATGATTTGAGAGAATAGCATTGAAACAAGTCTGTTACCATATGAAACAGATTGCCAGTCCAGGTTTGATGCATGAGACAGGGTGCTCAGGGGTGGTGACCTGGGATGACCAAGAGGGATGGGATGGGGAGGGAGGTGGGAGGGGGGTTCAGGATGGGGAACTCGTGTACACCCATGGCTGATTCATGTCAATATATGGCAAAAACCACTACACTATTGTAAAGTAATTAGCCTTCAATTAAAATAAACATATTAAAAAATGCTTTATACTATTTCATCCTTATGACAAACCTACTTCTTAGAAGTGGGCACTATCACTATTCCTATTTTACAGATGGAAAACTAAGGCTAAGTTAAAGTCAGCTGTCCAATATCAAGTAAATGGAAGAAATGTTATTTCAAACCAAGATAGGTTAATTAAAATTACACACACACACACATATATGTGTGAATAAAGTGAAGTCGCTCAGTTGTGTCCGACACTTTGCAACCCCATGGACTGTAGCCTACCAGGCTCCTCTGTCCATGGGATTTTCCAGGCAATAGTCCTGGAGTGGAATGCCATTTCCTTCTCCAGGGATCTTCCCAACCCAGGGATCGAACCCGGGTCTCCTGCATTGTAGACAGACACTTTACCATCTGAGCCACCAGGGAAGTCTATATATGTGAATAGATATATATAAATATACATCATATCTATACACTTACATATATGTACCCAAATATATTAACGTAACAATGTATTTGATAGTGGAAAACAAAAATCTAGAATTTGTACCTCTTTCCTATTGTACTTTCATCACCTCCACAACTTTTCCCACCATCATCGTTTCTACTTTTATTATATGCACACACTTGACATAGACTATATCATTTAAATGTCTCTAAACCCTATGACTTAGGCACTATTATTACTTCATCCAACAGGAGAGGAAACAGAGTCTAAGGAACTTACTCAAGGTCACAGAGCAGTTGAGTTACAGCATGTATGATTCTAGGAAATAAACTCTAAATTACTCAACCATAGCACCATGCAAGGCTGAAAATGAAGCATAGCTTTCTCCAGGAGGCACTGAGGAGTCACAGAAGGTTTTAAAGCACGCGTGTAAGAAGATGCAAGGATGCTGAGTGGACATGGGCAAGCATGTGCTGGAAATCATTAAGTGAATTGTTGAAAATGTTCTGTTTCCTATTTTAATATTTCTCATGGCTGATAGCTGGTGTTCTCATTATAGGATTGTTAATACATCATTGAGCCTGGCAAAATGCTGGTCTCTGTTGGGTGGAAGCCAGTTGAAGTTTTGCCATTATCTGTACTGAAGACAGTTAGTTATTTATGTATCTGCTTTTTCTAACCAATAGTGAACCATCTGACACAGGGCCCTTTCCTTATTTGTGTTTGCATGCCAGGCCTCACTAATGTCAGGCAGAATCCGGAGCTCTGGAAATTTGCAGAAATAAAAGGGGGAAAAAAAGATGTAAAATTCATTCTTAGGTGACAAAAGGAGGGAAAGAACATTTTATGAGCATCTGTTGGCGATCTGGTCATATGCACGTGTCTTCTGAATAGCAGCATTACCTACTTGCCAGGCTGGCAGATTTTTCATTTGTTCTAGAATCCTGGGAAATACGACTCATCTCTCTTCTTTTCAAGCCTCACTGTAGAAATAATGCAATTGTCAGATGAAAAGGGTGGAGAGTTTTTTTCTTAGAGAAATGTAAGAGGATCTGATTTATGTCAGGCTACCTCTTACAGATGCATCAAAGTCACTGCCTCCCTAAATAACCAAATTAAATGGCTGGAAAAGGGCAATCAAGGTGGCTGTCACATCCCAGTGAGTGGAAGTCAGGGCAACATCTGTTTTGCCTGCTGTTTTGGAAGTCACTGGAACATTCTACAGTCTGGGATTAAATTTCTACTTTTTAAAAAATACCTTATTGGTGGAGACTGTGTGTAAGAACTGCAATTACTTTGTGAAGATGTTCTTTCATAAGCTAATGTAAAAGAGGAGAATAGTAACAGGCACATGAGAAACCTCCAAAAACTGTGATTGCTGTTACTGCCGTGAATTACAGCACATCCAAATTTTTGCACTGGCAAAAATAAAGTCACCAGCATTGGCAGGCGGGTTCTTTACCACTAGCACCACCTGGAAAGCCCCAATAAAAATAAAGTGACCAAACTTAACAGCCAAGATCACACTTGTATTTTTTACAGTTAGCGTGCACTTTCTTGCCTCTGCCTTCCTATTTAACTTCTCTCCATTTAGGATCACTTCTGTTTTCTTGAACAATGTGTTGTCTGTGTGTTAGTCGATCAGTCCTGTCCAACTCTTTGAGATCCAATGAACTGTAACCCATCAGGCTCCTCTGTGCATGGAATTCTCCAGGCAAGAATACTGGAGTGGCTTGCCAGTCCCTTCTCAAGGGGATCTTCCTGACCCAGGGATCAAACCTGGGTTTCCTGCATTGGAGGCAGATTCTTTACCATCTGAACCACCAGGGAAGCCATTAAACATTTTTACTTACTTTTATTTCTTCGAATACAAAAGGATCAAGGACTTATTCCTTCAGTGTTCACTGAATATCTACTTTGTGTCAAGTTCTAAGGTAGCAGTTAGGTATACAGCAATTAAAGTGGATCCTTAAGGAGTTCAGAATCAAATGCAGAGTGGAGACTTGGAAATAAGTAGTAGCAAGGGACAGTCCAAGTGCTAGAAAACTGATTTCATTTGGTTTTTATTAAGCAAAGGGAGATAACATGGGTCACTGGGAGAGATTTTCCAACGGAGGTAAAAAAAAAAAAAAAATTCTAAGCTTTAAATGGTGAGTGGTATTTGAGTAGACTGAGATAGGGCACTTCAGGCAAAAAGCACTGTATAAGCAAGAATATGTATGTGGTGTGACCAGAGGTGCTCAGGAACTATGCATACTTGAGAATGTACGAGGCAGGGCTTTCCCAACTATATTATGGGGAATTTTAGTATTAATCAGTGTTCCATGGGAGAATAATTTCCATGGTTTGGTAACTTTGGGAAACACTGGGCAAAAGAAATTGGACAGGCTTCTAAGTTGAAGAACCTTGTGAATATGATAACATATTCCCAAGCAGGAGAACACAAAAGATATAAAGTTCACTGAGCTCTTTCTTATAGAAAAAGGAGAGTATTAATCTCTACTGGGTTTTATGTATGAAGCTAGTTAATGCAGTTAAAGTGCCTGCCTGGCACAGTTCATAGTGCACTAAAGTATTCAATAAATATTTGTCATTCTTTTTCATTTCATAAACATTATCCTGAAATAACAAAATACTTAAAGAAAATTTATAGAGTTGGATGAGATGAACTATTCTCATCAAAGTAGATCACTGGGGTTTGATACTCTGTATCAAATTCTGCACCATAAATCATTCTTTCTTCTTTGAAGAGAAACAAGTAACGCTAGCTATAATTCAGATATGGCAGACCAATGAAAACTGCAGTGTCTCAGCTCCCCCTACCCCCACATTCAACCTTTCTTCCCAGAGAAAATTTTTTAAATATTAGAAAAAATTTTAAAAATATACTTCAACATAATCACAACAGTAAACAATGAAAGATGAAAAAAAAAAAAAAAAACCCTTTCTATGAAATCAAGTGTATAATAAGGCATTTGAGACAATTCTGGAGAGCACAGAGAGAAACTCACAGTCTGAAAACTGTCAGATTCAAATTCAGGGAGACCATTTAACATCATCTCTTTGGATGAACAGTACAATGTCAAAGGACTACAGCAATAATTTCCTCTGCAAAGAGACCTTTCAAATCCTAGTGCAGAAGATGCATTGTAAAGTCATTAACCCTCGCAATACCTCAGAGGTGGACAGTGACTATATTTTACTGCTCTCTGTGCACAGATCAGTGTGGGAAAGGTCAGCGTCTGAACCTGGAAGAGACCCCTAAGCTATCTCATATGGTGCCAGATCCAAAGCTTGTGGTCATTTAGTCATTAAGTCATTTGTGTCTGACTCTTTGTGACGCATGGACTGTAGTCCTCCAGGCTCCTTGTCCATGGGATTTCCCAGGCAAGAATACTGGAGTGGGTTGCTGTTGACTTCTCCAAGGGATTTTCTTGACCCAGGGATCGAACTTGGGTCTCCAGTATTGCAGGTGGATTCCCTGGTGGGAAGCTCCCAAAGCTCATGATCACTTATCTAAAAGCAAGATTATGACAAGGCCTCTGTTCTTTGGGCATATTCTTAATTTTTCTCCCTTCGGAGAAGGCAATGGCACCCCACTCCAGTACTCTTGCCTAGCAAATCCCATGGACGGAGGAGCCTGGTGGGCTGCAGTCCATGGGGTCGCTAGGAGTCGTACACGACTCAGCGACTTCACTTCCACTTTTCACTTTCATGCATTGGAGAAGGCAATGGCAACCCACTCCAGTGTTCTTGCCTGGAGAAGCCCAGGGACGGGGGATCCTGGTGGGCTGCCATCTCTGGGGTCTCACAGAGTCGGACATGACTGAAGCGACTTAGCGGTAGTTCTTTATGCCACTTCTCACTTTCAATAAAACCAATTTACAAAATTCAATCTGCAAAAGTCAAGGCTGATTCTCATTAACTGACAGGAGGTGTTTCTCTGAAAATTGCCAGTTTAACACAGTAGGAAGCAACGGGAAAGGGGAAAAAAAAATCTTTCCACCAGGTCTATGGGACATAAAATGAAGGTCAGTTGACAGATTCCTGCTTAGTTAAAAATTATCTGATGAAATGACAGAAATAGAGAGTTTTATTTTTGACAGGACACTAGAATTTAGACTCTGATTCTTAAGGCTGCCTCCCCCATCAACTGTTTGAATTGCTCTAACAGGAGGTATATTATGAATACAAAGAAACCACTGTGATGATCTAGAAAAGCAGAGAAATTAGCATGCTAAGTTTTATTTAACTAGCCCGCATAATCACTAGGCTACTTTTGCACAGCCTGCCTCTGGCATAATTTCGACAAGGTTGTAAAGGCCACCCCTGATGTCCCAATCTCTGTCTCCTCCCCTTGTCTTTCTGCCCTAACCACTGATGTGCTAAGAATACACATCTTTACAATCTCTATGTTTTAGAGAATTTGCTAGGTTTTCTGTTAACTGCTAAGTCACTTCAGTCGTGTCTGACTCTGTGCGACCCCATAGACGGCAGCCCACCAGGCTCCCCCGTCCCTGGGTTTAACCAAACCACAATTAATGGCCAATCTGGGCACTTGGCTGAGGTGTCAATTTCAAGGAAGTGATAAACTATCACTGGAAAAGTAAAGGCAAGGAAAAAAAAAATCTGCATTTACTAGGCTGTCTCTGGGGAAGTTCTGAACATCAGGATTGCAAAGTTAAGTATCTCCAGGAGCAGTGGAGCAGTGAGGTCACAGAGAACTGAGATGCTGTGGGCAACAGGTGAGCACATGCATGTTTGTGCATGCATCCTTTAAGGAGGTGATTGTGACTAAATGAGGTCTCAGTGGTGGGGCCTGATCTGATAGGACTGGTGGCCATTTAAGAAATGGAAGAGATACCAGAGGTGCAGGAGTGCAGACGAAAGGCCATTTGAGGATGCAGCAAGATAGTGAGTGTCTGCATGCCAGGAAGAGAGAGTCTCCCCAAAATCAAGGCTGCAGGCACCTTCACGTGGGATTTCCAGTCTCCAGAATTATGAGAAAAGTACATTTTGTTGCTTAAGCCACTCAGTCTATGCTAGTCTGTTGTGGCAACCAGAGGGGCCTAATACATGTTCTTTGTCTTTTTTCATTCCCTGAAGTAAATATTTCAGTAGAGGGAAGTAGGTCATACTTTACATCTATGTGGATCAATGACTGCAAGAGTCTCTGGTCCCAGCTTTATTTCGGCCTGTGTCTAAACAGGGGATTTAATCTGAGGTCCACACCTCTGCAAGTTCATGCTGAAAATTCAGTGTCTGTGAATTTGGCTGGGTCCAAATGCCCTTGCCACGCTCACCAAATTTTAACTGAAATGCAGCATTTCTTTGCTGATAACAAACCACAGTAAGATAAGCAATAACCATGACTTTGTCACTGATGGAAATCACAATCTTTTTCCAATCATATTACAATTGTTTCTAATACCTCAAATAATCATTTATACTCAACACTATTTTGAAATGAAGGTAATTATTGCATCCACAGCTAGTCCTCATTATTTTATTCATTAAAAAGAAGCACATATTATTTTATAAATAGGGATCTATATATTTTGATAACTGTTTTACTATAACTGGATCCCTTTACAATTTTTTGCATTTTATTTCAGTCATTTCTGAATATTATTCTACTGGGGATTTATGGGCAGAGCTGTACTACAAAGTACCCATGGCACAGAAAATTTCAAGAGCTCTTTGATCTCAACTCTTATTTCCAGGTGACTGTGAATGGCCAGGCCTGTGTCACAGAGTAACCCAAACTCTATCCTCCAGGCACAAGGTCTCATAATGAATAAATTCATCTGAGCTGCCTGAGCAAGTGTATTTGACAATCGGGTGTTGCCAATACTAGTTGATGGCACAGCAACCCTAGTAACAGCACCATAACCAGGAGGGTCACCAAGCTACAGTGCTTTCCATAGCAACAGCTCACCATGCTCTGAGTCATCCCTTCTCTGACATGTGTAAAGGTTTCCTGGCTAAGTCTATCTCCCCTTTGTCCCATCATTGCTTATTCAAATTTTCCAACAGCATCATCAGCTCCAATAATGAAGGTGAAAACGAGGCTACCTTGTTTTTAGCAGATCTCTCACTGCACGGCAGAGTTCTAGAACCAAGCAGATGCATGGGAACTGTAGATGTGTGGGTGAGAACACAGAAAACCAGAGACAACCCAGCAGAGCACGGTGCTTGTCTGAATCTTCTTCATTCTGAGCTCATGTCCATATTTCTGTTTCTTCATCCAACACCTTGATTATCTTCTTTTCCCTGCCTCTCCTGTCTGGCTGCATATCCTGCTGGGTTCTAGGCCATATCCTGCTTCTTACCACAATTATAGGGTATTTTTTATTTTACCAAAAATGTGCTGCTCATTACTTGTCAAGCACTGGGCTAACAAGTCTTGCCCGTAATACCTCAGTGAATCCTCCTAATAAACCTATGAGTTATTATGAATATATCCATTTTCAAGAGGAGAAAACTGACTTAAAAGACTACCTAATTTGCTCAAAGTAACATAATTAGCAGAAATCTACCCTAGTTCTCTCCAACTCTAGAGCCCATGTCCTCCAATCCCCATTCCAACTTGGAAATTTGAATTCATCACCTATTAGATGAGGAATTTCACTCATCTCACACTAGCAAAACAATGCTCAAAATTCCCCAAGCCAGGCTTCAGCAGTATGTGAACCCTGAACTTGTAGATGTTTAAGCTGGATTTAGAAAAGGCAGAGGAACCAGAGATCAAATTGCCAACATCCGCTGGATCATTGGAAAATCAAGACAATACCAGAAAAACGTCTACTTCAGCTTTATTGATTATGCCAAAGTCTTTCACTGTGTAGGTCACAACAAACTGGATAATTCTTTGAGATGGGAATACCAGGCCACCTTACCTGCCTCCTGAGAAATCTGTATGCAAGTCAAGAAGCAACAGTTAGAATCACACAGAGAACAACAGGTTGGTTCCAAATTGGGAAAGGAGTATCGCAAGTTTGTATATTGTCACCCTGCTTATTTAACTTACATGCAGAGCATATCATGCAAAATGCCAGGCTGGATGAAGGACAAACTGGATTGAAGATTTCTGGGAGAAATATCAATAACCTCAGATACACAGATGACACCACCCATATGGCAGAAAGTAAAGAACTAAAGAGCCTCTTGATGAAAGTGAAAGAGGAGAGTGAAAAAGCTGGCTTAAAACTCAACATTCAAAAAACAAAGATCATGGCATCCAGTCCCAATACTACATGGCAAATAAATGGGAAAACTATGGAAACAGTGACAGACTTTATTTTTTGGGCTCCAAAATCACTACAGATGGTGGTGACTGAAGCCATGAAATTAAGGCACTTGCTTCTTGGAAGAAAAGCTATCACTAATCTAGACAACATATTCAAAGCAGAGATATTACTTTGCTAACAAAGGTCTGTCTAGTCAAAGCTATGATTTTTTCCAGTAGTCATGTATGGATGTGAGAGTTGGACTGTGAAGAAAGCTGAGTGCCAAAGAATTGATGCTTTTGAACTGTGGTGTTGGAGAAGACTCTTGAGAGTCCCTTGGGCTGCAAGGAGATCAAACCAGCCAATCCTAAAGGAAATCAGTGCTGAAAATTCATTAGGAGGACTGAGGCTGAGGCTGAACCTCCAATACTTTGGCCACCTGATGCGAAGAGCTGACTCATTTGAAAAGACCTTGATGCTGGGAAAGACTGAAGTCAGGAGGAGAAGGGGATGACAGAGGAGGGGATGGTTGGATGGCATCACCAACTCAATGGACATGAGTTTGAGCGGGAGTTGGTGATGGAAGGGAAGCCTGGCATGCTGCAGTCCAGTGGGTCGCAAAGGGTCAGACACGACTGAGCAACTGGCTAGATGTCTCATTAGATAATAGTCAATAGTCTATAGCCTTCTAACAGGGAGAGACATTATATTTTGTCATAACTTCCATATGTAAGCATTTTTTAGAGTATTTTTTGCTTGTTCAACACTTATAACAACATAATGAGCTGGATTAACTTATAACAACATGGGGAAATGGGTTCAGAAAGATCAGGTGACTTACCCAAGTTTATACAACTTGTAAGCAAAGGAACTCAAACCCCCGGCCAGCCCTATCTAACTTTAATCTACTCTACTTGGATTCCTTTATGGGTCCATCAGTCTCACTTAGCCAGACCAAGCGCAAGATTGATGTCAATAAGCAAACAAACCAAAAGAGATTCTCCAGTGTCCCCAATTTCCTGCTTCACTTTAGAAAACCAGCATGCTGGGCTGATGTTCCCAACTTTAGGAGAACAGGGTGGTTTCCTCATCACCTGCTATACTGGAGTGTCATTTGCTCCAATTCTGTCCTGGGCTCTGTGCAGATTCTCACAGAGGAAGCTATGTGGACACAATCAATAACCAACTCGGTTTTCCATTTCAGACTTGACTACTTGTGTTCTTGGGAGTACAACCCAGCTAAAACAACTCTTTCATGAATGCATGCCATCTAAACCTGCCCTGGGGCTTGGTCCCTTGGTTCTCCTCTGGCATGTCTCCAATCTGAAGAAACTACCACCTGGACGGTTTGGTATCACTGCTGTACTGCAGCCTTTGAGCCTCCTCCTCTGAGGGCTAGATTTTATCAACAGTGTCCATCTAGCAAAACATCATTGGAATGACAACACTTTGATTGTGCTCAAATTGTGATTAAGGAAACTTCAAAAGACCCGAGTAATTGCCCCTTTTAAAAGCTATCTACTTCCAGCAGGATTTTATCTATATGCTTTAACTGGCATCAGAGTAGAAGTTAAATAATCATAATCATTATTTTGCAGGGAAGAGGAAAGTAAAGAAATGCTTTATTTTCTTGAGGTTGGCAGGCCTTTGAGAAAGAATTTCTTTCTCCTCTGTCACTTCTATAAAAAAGAAAAATCTATAAAAATCTTGTCAGGGAGAGCATTTCACATCCTTTTTGGCTATCCTCATGGTTTGAAGTGGTGGGTAGGGATTTAGATACAAAATTCCCCCAGATTTTAAGGCAAGTTCTTTCAGTTACACTGTAAGAATTGCTTACAAACCTGGTGTCCAATACCTGTGATATAAAGGGCATTGTTTTCTGGTGTCATTCCCTTTTATCATTTTTAATTAAACAAATAACAGGCATGCTTAAAAAAATGAAATGCAATTGTTAACATCACCCATTTATAAGCCTCTGAATTTCTCAAAAGGTTTTTTTTTTTTTTTTTTAACAAACAAACAAACAAACTTGAAAGCAACATTGTGTGATCAGGTACTGCTCTCTGTGGATTTCTCCTACACTCTCATGAGATCCTTGAGGCACTTAAAAGTTACTCACTCATCTCCCTTTTCCTCTAATTTGTCATATAGTGTGGCTATTACTGGAATTGAAATGGAGTCTTGCATACTTCAGGGCTTCTCTGGTGGCTCAGACAGTAAAGAAACCACCTATCAATGCAGGAGATGTGGGTTCAATCCCTAGGTTGGGAACATCCCCTGGAGAAGGAAATGGCAACTCACTCTAGTATTCTTGCCTGGGAAATCTCAAGGACAGAGGAGCCTGGTGGGCTACAGTCCATGGTGTCGCAAAGAGTCAGACATGACTTTCTGATTAGACAACCGCAATTTGCATACAGTAGACAGCCTTACTCTAGCTATCCAAGGCGGAGGGTGTGAATAGAAGATGCACGTTCATTACTGCATTGTAGACCACTGATTAATAACTGGCACTGGGGCCAGGCAGATCTAGTTTCCAAATTCTGCTCTGTCACTAGCAAGCTATGTAACTTTGGGCAAAGCCCTTGATGACTATAATGCTCAGTATCCTCATCTGTTTTGCCAAGATAATTATAGCCCCTGTGTAAAAGTGATTTTCTGCAGAACAGAAGCTCCATAAAAATCAAGGAATATTGTTTTCTTTGTTTACTGGTACATCCTGGTGCTGAGCACAGGGTACGGCACATAGCACTCAAAAAATATTTATTTAGAACAATGAATAAATAATTTTATATCAATTTTAGGTAATTCATAAAGTATGCAGTCACTATCATTTAATCAAGATTAAAATATTATTGATAAGATTTAATGAATATTTATATTTGATAATGAATAAAAATTTATTTAGAATGAATGAATAAATATTCATTATTTAGAATAAATGAGAGATGATAGCTTTTAGTATAACTGCCAGTCTATTAAGGCCCAATAAATAGTCAGTATTACTATTATTTTTTCCTCCAGGAGTTTCAGATTGGTCTCACACAGACTAAAGAGGTCACATAATTGACATCGCTTTCCTTCTTTCACCTGGAGCTTTATTCTCTGTGTTTCAAGTCTTTGTGAGTTATATTTCAGTGACAAATGCTAAATGCTTCCTGAGCACAATCATTATGTTCAATGTCAGCAGTTATATATAAAAAATAGACGAAAAACATGTTTATATTTTAAATGGGAAAAATAGATGCTGACACTTCTCACCTTGCGAAGCTTTACTGATTCAAATAATTTCTTTATTGGGATTTTAACAGCTAACATAATGGAGGGCTTTAAAATTTCTTTGAATAAATAAATTCCTTACTCCAATTCACCTATTTTTCTAATACTGTTTCATTTAGGTTCTACTTTATTTATAAAAGATTTGCAAAACTTTGCTGAAATTTAATGGGAATTTCCCCCTATTTAGTTAGCTACAACTCGGATCTTTACAGAGTTCCCATACTCTCTGATTCATCTCCTATGTCCTATTTAAGTTCTACTCTTTGTTCACAAAGGAATGATTCTGTACTGATCCAGAGGCTTCAGTCAACTAGCAGTGATCAAAAGTGAGTTAAAGGCAAGGTGATGGCTGGGAGAAGGGATGAGGGTTATGAAAGTGTTGTGGGAGTGAGACAAGTGGAGGGACTGTTTTCAGTCTGGCTCTCTCCAGAGAGAGACAATAGCATTGGATCAAGCTTCAGACACCAGGACTCTGCTTCTTAAAGTGTATTAGGAAGAGCCCTCATCAAGTATCTGTTAAAACTGCAGATAACCTGGACCATTGGAGAAGGCAATGGCACTCCACTCCAGTACTCTTACCTGGAAAATCCCATGGATGGAGGACCCTGGTGGGCTGCAATCCATGGAGTCGCTAAGAGTCAGATATGACTGAGTGACTTCACTTTCACTTTTTCACTTTCATGCATTGGAGAAGGAAATGGCAACCCACTCCAGTGTTCTTGCCTGGAGAATTCCAGGGACGGGGGAGCCTGATGGGCTGCCGTCTATGGGGTTGCACAAAGTCAGACATGACTGAAGCGACTTAGCAGCAGCGTCAGCAACCTGGACCATAGAGCAGGCATTTTGGGATACAAGACAAAAATCTATATTTTTAAAGTAAGTCTTCATGTGGACACCTTCAGTACTAAAGTACACAAACTTATGACAACCTAGATGAGTGCTGGGGCTTGCAGCCACGAGATCCCAGACCCCTCTTAATAGAAACAATATGTAACACTTCCTTGAGTCTCTTAGATCATCAACAGAAAATCTAACCTACCCATTCAAACAGTGCCAAAAAATCCACACACTTTCCTAAATATAATAAAAACTAGAAATGAAGCAAAAGTAACTTAAATCAAATCAACACTTTGATGATATTTAAATGTTCATATCCAACTATACCAGAAGACAATGAAGCAGTTCATGCTTGCATTCAGACACGATAGTACCATGACTATTACAGTAACAAAAAATGTTGCTCCAGGTATGTTTTGTTGGGAATTCAAAATTTAAGGCACAACTGCCATTAGTGATAGAATTTTCCAAAATAGTGATCAACTCTTAGTAAAATTTTGAACGAAAGACTATCTTCCCTAAAACAGCATTGTGGTTGCATTCTTGGCCAAATCAGTGATATAAAAACGGTGCTAGGAAGCCTTTGTAGATCATATGGAGTTATTTTCTTAGCTCAAATAATTACAAACAGGCTTTCAGTTACAAAAATGTCCAAAGAGACATTCGAAGCTCATGCCAAATGCAGAATAGAGAATCATTCATTGTGTCGTTTCTCTCTCCTGTTCAGGAAATCCAACACCTACGGCTCCCATCTTTTAAATCCAAGAAGGATCCTCTTCATACACCAAGTTCTGTAACAACCCAAAACAGCCCTTCCCCCAGTTTGTACAATCCTCTTACTTAGAACCACTGAACTAGAAAGTTATGAACCAGGAAGAGACATGAGCGAGCAGAGTGCAAAGAAAATCTGTCATTTGGTCCCTGAGCCATGACTGACCAGTCTCTGCTCAGTGTCTATGAGTCACCAGAGATTCAGGGTGCTAAGCTCTTTATACTCAGGAAGTCACTTCCTTGTCATAAAAATCCTTTGAAGTAGGTTTAAAGCCCTTAGTTCACATAAAGAAACTGATTTTTGGAGTTAAACAGTCTTTAAGGTTCTCTGGGTGGCATGGTTGACACCTGAACTAAAGTGTCTGAATTGAAGGCATGGTCTTCCCATGGTACCTGCCCCTGCCCAGAAAAATGGAGCAGTGCTGTCCATCAGGAGTGCCAGTCTATGGTGCAAGAGTCCAGGGGAAACAGAGCAAAGGGTGTAACTTGTAGCAACAAATGTGATAGCATTTAAGGTTGGAACTGAACATCAATAACAAGGTTGGAAATGGACATACTTCTCTTCACTAAAACTTCCATTTGTGGACCTGAATTAAGTGAGACAGGAGTGTTCCCTGAATTTAGGGTTTGTTTCTTCTGGGGTTGCTGCAAGAGTAACTTGCAGCGTTACTTGGGCTTTAGGGTGGGTGTTGGTTTGCCAGAGGGTCTCCCCAGTATCTGGTCCACCTGCAGCTTGACAGTTTCTTTACACCTGTCCCTTGAAGGGCCTTTTCTCTCTGCTTTTATTCTTGCACCAAAGATAAAACTCTTATTTGTAACTTGACACTTGCTTGGTCCTGATGGTTGGGGCAGAGGAAGGGCATACCCTGCCTTTCAAGTTCAGCATCAGACTAAGCAGATGCTGGCCTTCGGTTGGCCTTTGCTAGCTTCCTCTTAATGGCTTGCTGGCTTTCTCATTTGCCATGAACTGAGTGCTCAGATGTCATGTCTTCTTGAAAATGCTTGTTTGTCTTTAGATTTCAGATGATTGACAGCTCTCTGATGGGTTCAAGTAAAGTTGTGAGTTGGGTGAGTATCTGGTATTTTTTAGTATAGTGGCAAAGATGGAAGGGACACTTCTTTTATGCTTTCTACATCCTCAGTAGAGGTGAAAAATTGCTTTATGAGAAACATGAAATATTTCAAATGATCACATGCACATGGATAGAACTTGAAATGCTGCCTAAGAACTCAGTGTGAAAAAATAGTCCTTTGGACAACTCTTTATCCTCTCCATGCTATAACTCAGAAGGAATTATTTAATTCAACTCTTTCTGGTGTTATTTCTTCTATTATTTAATTAGTAATGTTGCCAAATACATGTACACACAGATATTTCTTGATTAATTAATTTTCAGTTCAGTTCAGTCACTCAGTCGTGTCCGACTCTGCAACCCCAAGGACGGCAGCACGCCAGGCCTCCCTTCCATCACCAACTCCTGGAGATTACCCAAACTCATGTCCATTGAGTCAGTGATGCCATCCAACCATCTCATCCTCTGTCATCCCCTTCTCCTCCTGCCTTAAATCTTTCCCAGCATCAGTGTCTTTTCCAATGAGCAGCTCTTAGCATCAGGTGGTCAAAGTACTGGAGTTTCAGCTTCAACATCACTCAACGTCAGTCTTTCCAATAAACACTCAGGATTGATCTCCTTTAGGATGGACTGGGTGAATCTCCTTGCAGTCCAAGGGACTGTCAAGACTCTTCTTCAACACCACAGTTCAAAAGGAGCAATTTTTGGCTCTCAGCTTTCTTTGTAGTCCAACTCTCACATCCATACATGACTACTGGAAAAACCATAGCTTTGACTAGACAGACGTTTGTCAGCAAAGTAATGTCTCTGCTTTTTAATATGCTGTCTAGGTTGGTCATAACTGTTCTCCCAAAGAATAAGCGTCTTTTAATTTCATGGCTGCAGTCACTATCTGCAGTGATTTTGGTGCCCAACAAAATAAAGTCTGACACTGTTTCCACTGTTTCCCTGTCTATTTGCCATGAAGTATTGGGACTGGATGCCATGATCTTAGTTTTCTGAATGTTGAGTTTTAAGCCAACTTTTTCACTCTCCTCTTCACTTTCATCAAGAGGTTCTTTAGTTCTTCTTCACTTTCTGCCATACAGGTGGTATCATCTGTATGTCTGAGGTTATTGATGCTTCTCCCTGCAATCTTGATTCCAGCTTGTGTTTCATCCAGCCTAGTTTTTCTCATGATACATTCTGCATATAAGTCAAATAAGCAGGATGGCAATATACAGCCTTGATGTACTCCTTTTCCGATTTGGAACCAGTCTGTTGTTCCATGTCCAGTTCTAACTGTTGCTTCCTGACCTGCATACAGATTTCTCAAGAAGCAGGTCAGGTGATCTGGTATTCCCATCTCTCTCAGAATTTTCCACAGTGTATTGTGAATCAATAAGGTCTAATCAATTTATTACCTGTTTGATAGCAGACAGGTAATATATCCTTCTGTTAATTTGGATGACAAATTTATAAGCCCTTTCACCTCAACTGCATCTAGTTCCTTAGTTCATATATTGCCTTTAATGGTCACTGGACACAAGTCAATCCCTTAAGAAAGGCACGTGAGTAGAAAAGCCTTCTCAGCCATGGGGACATGAACAGTCGCCCGTGGGGCTCATTCTTTCCGTTCACATTCAGAAGATATTTATTGAACAACTACTCTCTTTTCAACACATCCAATTAGGAGAATCTTGAACAAGTTAAATTCTCATTGAGTATCTAATTGCTTTTCTGTGAAATGAGGGTTAAAATAGCATCTACTTCACAGAATGGATATGTGAGTGAAGTGAATTTATTCTCATGAAGTGTGCAGTAAAGTGTCTAAAATGACTATATGCTTAGCTACTTTTATTATGAAGATTAACCAAAACACCTGACCTTGAAGATCTCAAGTAGGAGAGAAATATGTATGTAAACTGATACTCCCATTTAAGTATAAAATAAACCTATTTGCAGGGAAGGAATAGAGACACAGAATAGAATAGATGTAGGGCATGGACTTGTGGATGCAGCAGGGAACGAAGAGGCTGGGGCAAACCCAGAGAGGAGAACTGACCTATGCACACTCAGTTCAGTCAGTTCAGTCGCTCAGTCGTGGCCGACTCTTTGCGACCCCATGAATCGCAGCACATCAGGCCTCCCTGTCCATCACCAACTCCTGGAGTTCACTCAGACTCACGTCCATCAAGTCAGTGATGCCATCCAGCCATCTCATCCTCAGTCGTCCCCTTCTCCTGCCCCCAATACCTCCCAGCATCAGAGTCTTTTCCAATGAGTTAACTCTTCGCATGAGGTGGCCAAAATACTGGAGTTTCAGCTTTAGCATCATTCCTTCCAAAGAAATCCCAGGGCTGATCTCCTTCAGAATGGACTGGTTGGATCTCCTTGCAGTCCAAGGGACTCTCAAGAGTCTTCTCCAACACCACAGTTCAAAAGCATCAATTCTTTGGCGCTCAGCCTTCTTCACAGTCCAACTCTCACATCCATACATGAGCACAGGAAAAACCATAGCCTTGACTAGACGGACCTTAGTCGGCAAAGTAATATCTCTGCTTTTGAAAATACTATCTAGGTGGGACATAACTTTTCTTCCAAAGAGTAAGCGTCTTCTAATTTCATGGCTGCAGTCACCATCTGCAGTGATTTTGGAGCCCCAAAAAATAAAGTCTGAGACTGTTTCCACTGTTTCCCCATCTATTTCCCACACATTATAAAGCAATCATCCTCCAGTTTAAAAAAATAGGTGTTATGAACATAAAACAGATGAGTTAAATAGAAAATAAGATGGTAGATATAAGCCTAAATATGCCAATAATTATATTAAATATAAAAATTAAAACACAAGATTGCCCAAGTGGATGAAATAACTTAAAAATGTAATGCTTATGAGACAAAACCTTACATATAAAGGATGCAGACAGGTTGAAAACAAGAGAATGGAAGAAGACATACCATAAAATGAGTAACAGAAAGAAAGTTTACAGTCAAAGAAGTATTTCTTCTTCACACATAGTTTTGCAAAGGTGAGTGCTAAGGAGCTGGGAGAGTGACTCTGCTTTCATGAGCCCTGTTCCAAGCTGGATCTTCCAGGTGCTACCATTTCCCAGCCACGGGAAAGAAGGCAGAGTGTGCCTTCTTTGTACAGAGTGTGCCAAGATGTACACACTCAACATTTTCAGGTTCCAGGCACAGAACACCCATTAGTTCTGCTCAAATCCCACCAATTGCGCCTTTATCACATAGCTACAGCTAACCTGTAGGAAGACCATGAGATCTGTCACTCTATCAGCAACCATGTACCAGGATGAATGTGTGGTGAGGGACAATTCTTTTAGAAAATAAAGACCTTGTCCCTCTTAAATACAGGAAGGAGAATGGATATTTCAATGTCCCATTTTATAAGATAAGAAATGGGGTTTCGGAGAAGTTCATCACAGCCACTCGCACATAGCTAGTAACTGTGCATGCATGTTAAGTCACTTCAGTTGTGTCCAAATCTTTTGCTATGCTATGGACTGTAGCTCACCAAGCTCTTCTGTCCCTGGGGAATCTCCAGGCAAAAATACTAGATGGAATTGCCATGCCCTTCTCCAGGGGATTTTCCTGACCCAAGGATGGAATCCATGTCTCTTATGTTTCCAGCATTGGCAGTCAGGTTCTTTACTGATAATACCATCTGAGAAGCCCAGCTAGTAACTACAAGGCCTCGAACCCTTGGCTGTTGAATTCCAGGGCACTTGCTCTCCAGAGTTTGTTTTGCAGCCCCTGCAACTCCTTTCCAAGTCTTCTCATCTATGCATCTCTCGGTTTCTCATCAAGTTTGGGAGTAGACTAGAATGCCAGGAGAAAAACAGGACAAGAGAGCCCATCAACGTTAAGAAAGAGCTCATCCCATCATACAGACCACCAAGCACACCACAGGAATTACACAGAGCAAGGCTGTTGGCATCCCAGTTGGGTCCCACATTGGGTAACACCTTTCTGGTCTGGGGAATACAAATCCAGTTCAGACAAAGAATGATGCGTACCCTACTCTCTCTATTTTTTGTGGGAGATAAATTATGCAGAAATGTAGCTAAGATTCAAAGAGGAAATTTTCCTTTCTTATTTCACTATTTATTCATTTTTTCAGAAGCTTTATCATTTGGAAAGCATGGAGGAAAAACACAAAGGAAATCTGTTCAACCAGAAAGAGCATATTGAATTATTACAGAAGAGATAGCCCTCAAATTCTGAAAATATCCAGAAATTTCAATTTAATTCCAAAGTAGTGACAAAAGTGAAAGAAAGAAGCAGAAGAAGAGAAAAGAAAAAAAAAAAAAAAAAAAGGAGAGGTAAGGTGGAGAGGCAGGGGAAGGGAAGAGAAGAGAGATGTACTGTCTTCCTATCATATCTTAGATTTCAAATTATCTTGATGGGATTCACCAAATTAAAACCAGTAGGTTTTCCTACAGACTTTTGTTGTAGTGATGCTTGTATTTCAAGTCTTCAAAGAAGTCCCTAAATCTGAAAAGCCTCCATGGATTATTTCGGTTGCCAGGGAAACTGCCTGGATTTGAAGGACTCTCAGTGATTCCTGAAGACAAGCCCCGGCAGTTAGAAGGGCCCATGGTAGTACTAGTCTTCAAAGGCCACGCTCAGCACCATCAGCCCTCATTCTATTTCCAGATCCAGCTATTTGCCTCTCATATTCTCTGAAGTCTGAACTTTTCCTGGGAGACAGGGGGTGGAGGGGACATACACTGCAATGCTGTATTATGGCATGATAATTTCAGTAACTTACAAGGCCTTAATTGCACACTCAGGAATCTTCTGTCACCAATATTGCTTTTGGTTGGATTTATTCTGTACTTTTTAAAGCACATCAACATGATGTCACAACTAAGAGATGATCTGAGAAAATAAAACTAAAGTGGATGATTGAAGTAGTAACAACTATTTGCTCTGTGTCTTCTAAGAATGATATACTTTAGTCATTATTTATTTAGTCATGCTTAGTCATTATTTTTTCATTATCAGTATAAGTGAAAGTCACTCAGTTGTGTCTGACTCTTTGTGACTCCATGGACTGTAGCCCATCAGGCTCCTCTATCCATGGAATTTCCCAGGCAAGAATACTGGAGTGGGTTGCCATTTCCTTCTCCAGGGGATCTTCCCAATCCAGGGACTGAGCCTGGGTCTCCTGCTTTGCAAGTAAACTCTTTACCATCTGAGCCACCAGGGACTCTGTTCTTAAAATCAGCCATAGAATACAACAAATTAGAGGGAAATGATGAAATGATTAAATGATAAAATGTAGATGGATATGGTTACTGATCTGTAGGTCTAACTGATTAAAAACAAAGTCAATATCCATGAAGGCCCACTTGGGGTACGGGGATCAAAATTCTAATGTACATATTTATATTTAAATTATATTTGTGTTAAATTCTCCAGATGTTAGTTTTGACGGAGCATTGGAGAGAAGAATATTTTATTGCTCTGAGCTTGTTCCATGAATTCAAAGATGGAAAATGTTAAAATTACATTGGTTAATTAAATCAGATGAAGGCAATGTGGCTCCAAATACTTTATCATGTAACGGCTTAAGGGAATGAATTTCCTCATCAGTGAAAGGTGAGAGAAAGGTTAACTTTCTAAGTTCTTTTCAGTCTGAAATACTATGATTTTACCCAGTTATCAGGGGAAATGGGCATTTTGGAAGCAGCTATTAGACCCAGGCATTGCTAAAATATGGCATAGGGTGTGTGTTCTGTTTTGCTGCCCATAATCCACTTGTTCTTCTTCTAACTGTACCTTTTCCTTTTTAAAAAATCTTTTCTTCAAATTGCCACTCCTCTGAAACTCATTTCAGGCATATCCAGTGGATTCAGTATATATATATATAGTAACTGACTTCCCTAGTTCCTCAGCCCAGATTTGCTCCAATTCTGTGATGAATCAAGCATCTGTGTGAGGAAGTCTATGGTCTCTCACTGACAGGCCTACTTAGAATTCATATCCTAGTGACAGCAATCAGGTTACCACTTCTAAATGTCACAACTGGAAAAGACCCTGGAAATAATCCAATCTGTCTTCTAAGATCCCAGTTTAGGGAATCTGAGGCCCCCAAACACTAAGAGACTTGCTCAGCAACACGGAACTAGAAATGACCAAGATCTGGGCTAGAACTTGGTTCTCTGGCTGCATGATCAGTAAATCACAACCAGATACGTAGGTTCATAAGTTGTCAGGATTACCACATCCATAAATCAGTTTTAACACTTAATGGAGGTGTATTTTTCTGAGCTCATCAAGTCATCTTGCTGAGTTCAATGGGCAAGAGAAGTTCAAAATTATCAAGATAACCTTTAAATAATTTCAAGTGAAGATCATACTATGAACACTCCTCTGAAAGCTTCAATCTCTAAATGGCAAATCACAAGAGCAATGAACTTGTTTAGTTTAGCTTTCTTATGTTCCATTTCTTTATTTGTAAAATAACGATAATGATAAATTTTCCCTCAGACTGTATAAAATAATACAAGTCAGCTGCTTAGCACAGACCTGACTCAACCTCAGCACTCTGTTATGATCACTACAATCATTACTAATGCTAATGGTATTATTGCTCTATGACTAAACCTGGGGAAATGTCCTTAAATAAACAACAATGTCTAGCTACACATTCTTAACAATAACTAAAACATGTTTTTCTTGCAATTGGCTTAATTAGTTAAACTCTTATCAGAAGAACGTTCTAGTACAAATGTAAGGTTGCCCAGAATCTCTGTGGAATTGCATCATTCAAGCTTGATTTAATCACCAGTGTGAACTATCTCACTAAGCCAATCTAACCACCTTTTATTACAAGTGCATTGACAAAAGATAAGAGCTTGTGCAGCACTTCTGTATCTTAACAATTTGATGAGTTTATTCTGTTGGCTTTTTTTTGGTATAAAAATGTTTTCTTACATACTTTCTAGTCACTAAGCGGAAGGAAAATAGAAAATGGAATTGTTTCCCAATAAGATTGTAAGGAAAATATGTCTAAGCCTTGGAGTCCCAGAAGCATCAATGCAAAACACGTCTGGCGATAAACACACTTGGTTATTTTTGAATAACAAGTGAAGTTGCTCAGTCATGTCCGACTCTTTGCAACCCCATGGACTGTAGCCTACCAGGTTTCTCCATCCATGGGATTCTCCAGGCAAGAATACTGGACTGGGTTACCATTTCCTTCTCCAGGGGATCTTCCCAACCCAGGGATCAAACCCAGGTCTCCTGCATTGGAGGCAGATGCTTTAACCTCTGAGCCACCAGGGAAGCCCAGAATAACAAGAAGGGAATAACAAGAGGGGTGTAAAATTTAATTCTGTGAGTATGGTTTCAGTGTGTCTGCCCTCTGATGCCCTCTTGCAACACCTACCATCTTACTTGGGTTTCTCATACCTTGGGCATGGGGTATCTCTTCACAGCTGCTCCAGCAAAGCACAGCCGCTGCCCCTTACCTTGGACGAGGGGTATCTCCTTACTGCCGCCCTTCCTGACCTTCAACGTGGGATAGCTCCTCTAGGCCCTCCTACACCCGCGCAGCCACCGCTCTTCAGGTTGCTCCTCCCTGCCGCCGCCCCTGGCCTCGGGCACCGCCCTTGGCCTCCAGTGCAGGGTGGCTCCTCAGGGCCACGGCCCCTGCCTCTGGCGTGAGGTGGCTTCTCCCAGCCGCCGCTGACCTTAGATGTGGGGTAGCTTCTCTTGGCTGCCGCCACTGACCTCAGATGCGGGGTAGCT
>SJYT01069179.1:0-121550 GCA_006410635.1 Cephalophus harveyi | reverse complement strand
TTTTTGGGGGCTCCAAAATCACTGCAGATGGTGACTGCAGCCATGAAATTAGAAGACACTTGCTCCTTGGAAGAAAAGTTATGTCCAACATAGATAGCATATTCAAAAGCAGAGACATTACTTTGCCGACTAAGGTCCGTCTAGTCAAGGCTATGGTTTTTCCTGTGGTCATGTATGGATGTGAGTTGGACTGTGAAGTCTGAGTGCCGAAGAATTGATGCTTCTGAAATGTGGTGTTGGAGAAGACTCTTGAGAGTCCCTTGGGCTGCAAGGAGATCCAACCAGTCCATTCTGAAGGCATTCAACCCTGGGATTTCTTTGGAAGGAACAATGCTGAAGCTGAAACTCCAGTACTTTGGCCACCTCACGCGAAGAGTTGATTCATTGGAAAAGATTCTGATGTTGGGAGGGATTGGGGGCAGGAGGAGAAAGGGACGACCGAGGATGAGATGGCTGGATGGCATCACGGACTCGATGGACGTGAGTCTGAGTGAACTCCGAGAGATGGTACTGAACAGGGAGGCCTGGTGTGCTGCGATTCATGGGGTCGCAAAGAGTCAGACACGACTGAGCGACTGAAGTGAACTGAACTGAAGAAGGAGAAAACTTTTAGGTTGAATGCTGCTGCTGCTGCTAAGTCGCTTCAGTCGTTTCTGACTCTGTGCAACCCCACAGACAGCAGCCCAGCTTTATGAAGCTTACCAGGTATAAGAAGACACAGTCCATGTTGCATAGACCTGGGGAAACACCTATTTTAAAACTTGTAACCCACTTGTTATGGTTTTTTTTTCTCTTTTTGTCAGTAATTAGGAAAAAACCATCACAAGCTCACACTGGCCCACACCCCAGTATCTGGGAACCCCCAAATCAGATGTCTTCAAAGCTCCTTTCCAGCTCTGAAATTTTCCAATTCAAACCTCACCCACTCTACAAAGATCATTTCCATCACACCATTTTCCGCAATGGTACCAGCCTAATCCCTCCTCTCTGAATTATTTATACAAATGCAATCAATACTGCACAAGTTTGCTGCTGCTGCTGCTGCTGCTAAGTCACTTCAGTCGTGTCCGACTCTGTGTGACCCCATAGACGGTAGCCCACCAGGCTCCCCCGTCCCTGGGATTCCCCAGGCAAGAACACTGGAGTGGGTTGCCATTTCCTTCTCCAATGCATGAAAGTGAGAAGTGAAAGTGAAGTCGCTCAGTCGTGTCTGACTCAGCGACCCCATGGACTGTAGCCTACCAGGCTCCTCCGTCCATGGGATTCCCCAGGCAAGAGTACTGGAGTGGGGTGCCATTGCCTTCTCCTATTCAATTCTATCTTACACCATTAACTAAACGTCTTCTCTGTGATCAATTTCTCAGTCTAGTAAGATGACACATTCTTTAACACGTAAGAGGAGCTCTTTCCCATTCACTTAGCAAAGTTCTAGGCTAGAGGTTGGCAAACTTTTTCTCAGAAAGACCAGGTAATAAGTATTTTCAGCCTTAAGGCTCATGTGGTCCTTGGTGCAATTACTCAGTTCTGTAGGAGTACAGTAAAAGCAGCCACTGGCAATAAATAACCAAATCTGTGTGGCTTTTTTCCAATAAAACTAAATAGGCTAGATTTGGCCTTTGGGCCATAATTTGCCAACCCTTCTTTTAGGTAACAGGACAGGCTGTTATTTAGTCGCTAAGTCATGTTTGACTCTTTTGTGACCTCATAGACTGCAGCCCTCCAGGATCCTCTATCCATGGGATTTCCCAAGCGAAACACTGGAATGCGTTGCCATTTCTTTCTCCAGGGGATCTCCCCGACCCAGGGATCGAATCCACGTCCCCTGTGTCTCCTGCTTTGGCAGGTGGATTCTCTGAGCTTCCAGGGAAGCCTGCAAAAGGAGAAGCACTCTTTGCCCTGTTTGCACACGAACTAAGGATTCCAGTTAAATTATTGACATCCTACTGTTGCTGCCTGGTATGCCATTGATTTATGAGCTGTTCATTTCGATATGGGAAAGTCATTTTCCCAGCAGAGTTCCAGCTGCTGGAAAGAGGGAGAGAGAGAACACCCACTTAGTAAGCAGATTGACAAAATTAACTTTGGGTTAGGATGTCATGGACAACTCCCCCCCACTAATTTGTAGCTTAATGGCAGAGTCTTTTCATAGATTCTGAGGGTTATAGAGTGAAACCTAGTTCTTTCACGGCACTAATGATGAAGGAGAAAGAGCAGTAGGAGGCAGGGGTAGAAAGGGAGGGAGAAAGTATGAAGGTGAAGAAAAGGAGTAAGAATTGCAGACGGAGGGTTTGATTTCTTATTCTGGGGGATTTTTTTAAACTGTACTATTTTGCTTCCTTTCCTATAATCCTCTAATAAAACACTTACTATGGAGAGAACGTTGCGGGTAGCAAGTTCTTATAATGTCTTTCTCTGAAATTAGACTGATTCCTTACCAGAATAGATACCCATGTTGTCGAAAGTGTTGATTTGGGGGTTTGGTCTTCACGGAGCTTAGTTTGTTTTGTAAAGCTCTCTACATTGCTATTCCCTAGGAACACCATGCAAATTCTGGTGACTGACTGACTGATCTGCGGGCTGTCCTACTGTATTTTAAAACATTTTATACTGCCAGCAGTGGTCTCGACCCACTGTGCAGAAATCAGGAGGCAGTTGCCTGCTTCTTTTTTTAAAATGACAGCCTAATGCAAGCCTATTGTTTTAAGGTCTTCTATCCTTACAGGCTTTAGACAGGAAGTGATGGCCAGACAACCAATAACAGTCAGCCCTGTTTACCTGTGTGGGAGTCCCAAGACAGCACACCTTCAGAGCCCCTGCCTCATAGTTCATGTTCAAGATAATGGCATGTCTTCAGGCCATCACTGCATATATTTGAAATAATGTGTTCCTCAGCAAGGTGCTTATTAATAGACCGGCAAAAGGCGGTGTTTTGTTCCTATTGTTTGACACAATACCAATGCAATTCGCTACTGCCTAACCATTATGTCCTCCCATGAAAGGCAGTGTGGCCCCAGCTTTCGGAATATTTTCCTTTAAGGGAGCTATTCAGACTGTCTTACTGATTCTCAGCAAATAGTCTCCAATTAGGAATAAGTTTTCTCACCCAGTTAACAGTTATATGAGAAACTAATGAATAAACTAATATTCCCTACTCTAAACAAAAGTAAAGCAGATGCAATGAGATCAGAAAATGAATTACAAGGCCATTCTGGGGGCTGACCAGCACTCAGGCTGCCTTTTGGAGAATGATAAGACCATTGTCACAGACACCCATTGCTCTTCTGGTGAGCTCTTTCAAGAGGGCCTGTCCACCTCTTTTCTGTGTGGGTCAGTCGCTCAGTCAAGTCTAACTCTTTGTGACCACATGGACTGTAGCCAGCCAGACTCCTCTGTCCATGGGATTTCCCAGGCAAGAACACTGGAGTGGGTTGTCATTTCCTTCTCCAGAGGATCTCCCCAATCCAGGAATTGAATCAGGCCTCCTGCATTGCAGGCAGATTCTTTACCATCTGAGCCACCAGGGAAGCCAACTCAAGTTAAGCCAAACAGAATTTATCTTCTGGAATTCAAATCTTTGGGAAGCTGCACAAAGATGGAAAACCCATAGGATGTCTTTCACTAGGATGCTCATGTCTTAAAATGTTCAGTGAGTTTCTGGGACCACATTCTTAGGGCTATGTATCTCCTATGCCCAACCCAATGTCATTAGTATTCTTTGGATTCTGTGAGCTGCCCTTCATACAACCAGTATATTCCTTTTCTGCCTAAATTAGCCAGAATCCAGGTTCTTACCTGCAACCAAAGGGCCCTATCTGAGACAATAAGTAAGAATTTTAAGGAAAATAACAAGAGTTTATAGCTCTTGCTTCACTTCTTTCCTGCCAGAGAGACCTATAAATATAATGTGGCAGTGACCTTTCCAAGTGTGAAAAGATAATGAAAATGTCATAGGCTACTAAAAATGTTTAGGAACTAGTAGGTTTTAAAAGTCAACAATCTTTTAAAATAATAATCATTTTGCCAACAAAGGTCCCTATACTCAAAGCTATGGTTTTTCCAGTAGTCATGTACGGATGTGAGATTTGGACCATAAAGAAGACTGCATGCCAAATAACTGATGCTTTTGAATTGTGGTGTTGGAGAAGACTCTTGAGAGTCCTTTGGATAGCAAATAAATCAAACCAGTCAATCCTAAAGGAAATCAACTCTGAATATTTATTGGAAGGACTGATGCTGACGCTCCAATACTTTGGCCACCTGATGCTAAGAGCTGACTCATTGGAAAAGACCCTGATGCTGGGAAAGACTGAGGACAAAAGGAGAAAGAGGCAACGGAGGAGGAGATGGTTGGATGGCACCACCAACTCGATGGATATGAGTTTGAGCAAACTTCAAGAGATAGTGAAGGACAGGGAAGCCTGGCATGCTGCAGTTCGTGGGGTCGCAAGGAGGAGGACACGACTCAGCGACTGAACAACACTCATACCAAATGCTGCCTATGGTCAGCAGCATAGGCTGCTGTGTTTGGTGAACATGGTGAAACATTGCTTTAAAATAGAGTGTAATTGTTGTGAAAACCACAAAGATTGGTATCAATATTTTCTATGGCTCGATTTTATAGGAAAAGTAGATAGGAAGTTGAGTGACTTATTCTCATAAGCAACCTTCAGTGGATGTAGGAAAAGAAATCCGATTTCATAACCCCTGTTCAGGCATCTGTCTTTAAAACACTCTCACTACAGAGATCAAGTCAGTTGTGAGTGATGTATTACCGATTTTGGTTCCTATTGCTTTAACTGTAATCTTTACCTTCAAGTTCCTGTCATTTCTCCTTTCTTTTGAACTATTATTTCAACTACCTGGAGCATGTACCTCTTCTGTAACTTTTTTTTTTTTTGGTTCAGTATGATTTGATGTGGATTCAGTTTTCCAAAAATATCTCTCTGGCTTAATAGTTTCTACATGGAATATGATAATGTGAGTCTTAATGAAAGCACTTCTCTCTCTCATTCTGGTGAATCCTTATCTCTGCTGAAAAATGATTAAATAACAGAAATCACGATGCCTTCTTTTTAGGTGAAAATGAGCTTTATGTTCATAACTTAAATATGTGAGCCTGGAAATGTACTTCTTCTTCGCTTGTTGTATAGTGGCTTCTGTGAAGTGTAATTACATGGTTTGGCTTTTAACAGCAATGAACTTGTAATGCATTAACACTCCAATCAATGGCTTATGCTTATATGCAGCCAGACTATCACCCCCTTTAATCTGTAGTATACTGACTTCTCAGAAGAGCACAAAAGAAAGCGGGCCTGTTTTCCTTAACTATAATTGTGTATTTATTTTCAACCCTAGGATTCAGTCATAACAAAGGCTGAGTCACTCCTGAGCCTTCAATAGGGCTCTGTGTTCATGGGTAAGATGCCTAATTGCAGATGTATCTGGCCACCTGAACTCACAAAGATTAAGCAATTTAGAACTAAAAGCGGCCACAGTGGTGCTTTATAGGGGCTATTATGGCAGTAGTAGTTTGATTTTCTGAACCAGAAACACAATTACAACACAATCTTTACCTAATACATTTTCAAAGACAGTGAGGAAGAGAAGAGTTGTGGTGAAATAAACAATTTTCTAGTTCTGTCGCTAACCAGTCTGTGATCTAGGGCAAACTCCCTAACAACTCTCAGCCTAAAATTTATCTGTAAAATACATACAATAAAATATGCATTGTATATCCCAAAGAATCATTAGTGGATTAATACATAATAATATGTGTGTGCTTGGTACTCTGTCGTGTCCGACTCTTTGCAACCCCATGGACAGTAGCCCACCAGGCTTCTCTGTCCATGGGATTTTCCAGGCAAGAATACTGGAGTGAGTAGCCATTCCTTTCTCTAGGGGATATTCCTGACGCAGGAATCAAGCCTGGGTCTCCTGTATTCCAGGAAGATTCTTTACTGTCTGAGTCACCAGGGAAGCACATTAATAAGACATAAAACTATAAAGTCCTAGAAAGTCTAAGGCACTGGTTAACTGGAAATCATTCCTCTTAAGAGCCAGATTGCCATGGCACCAGGAATTAGTTTTATGTACCACTGAATTCTGACATGGATTCTGGATTCTTCTTCCACCCTGCCATTTGAGTGGGTCTGATCAGCTCCCAAGTTGGCATAAACAATAGGCAGGCACAAGGCCATCTCTCTTGCCAAAGTGTTGGTTCAGGGATGAACAGCCAAGCACAAAGCAACTCTTAGCCACAGACACCGGGTTCAGGGTAGGCACACGACTTCAATGCTCCAAAGACAGAGAAACTCAGAGCTTCTAGTATAATGACTTACACCCCTGCTTCAGGGGGTGTGCTGTACAGACATAGGTGTGAACTCCTACAGTCATTTTGCTACCATAAGGGATGCTCATCTGAGAAACGCAGACGTTAAAGAGCTCCAGGGGACCAAATCCAACTGTACATAAAGCCCGTCCTCCCGCTGTTCTGTTTGCATCATGGGAGCCAAAAAATGTTCTTTTATTGTTCAAGCCAATTTAAACTGGGCTTTTTTGATATTTCAGCTAAAAGCATCTTGGTTTATATCTTGCCTCAAGGACATAATAGGGAGAAAGACATGGAGTGAGAATTAAGAACTCATCAAAGGAATGCCAATTAAGTGAAAGAAAAATAAAAAGCAGCATTAGAGAAAGAGGGATGGATATTCCTTCATCTTCTTCCTCCTTTTTCGTTCCTCCAGATTACTGGTTGTGTTTCCTGAGAGGAAGCACACAGAAATGGAAGGAAAGATGATTATATCTTGAATTAATTAAGGTAACAGTTTAACTCTCAGTGACTTAAGAGGACATTCATTTAGAATCCAATTTTTTGGGTGGAGGGGGAGAATACATAAGTTGGTTCCTGACCCCAGGTTGATGGAGTCTTTGTACTTCTGCACGTGTAGCTTTTGAGATGACCTAGGTGGTTGATATCTAGCCAGTGGACACAAGAAGAAAAGAGAGTCACAATCCCTCTTCCATTAAATAAAACTTAACGACGTAGCAAGTGTTAGTCGCTCAGTTGTGTCCAACTCTCTGTGACCCCATGGACTGTAGCCTGCCAGGATCCCTGACACAGCAAAAGAATCTGGGAGAGGAGTCTAGCTGTGTGCTAAGAATGAGTAAAACGGTTTGGTGAACAGCTGTCTGGTCTCTACCTCACATGATAAGGGCTGTGGTTTTTGGTTTATAGATTCAGTATGAAATACTTTACGCTATAAATTTAAATAGGTACCACAGTCAGGCAGATAACACAGAGGAGTGAAACCATCCAGGCAGAACACAGTAAAGAAAGGCAAAGATTTGATCAATACAGCAATTTAGTCATTTTGACTAAAGGAGGGAACTATTGATCACTCAGTCAACTGTTATCATGGATTTAAAAACATACCTGAGGCCAAGTAGATAAAATAGTGAAACCAATCAGGCAGCATATAGTGATGAATGGCAGAGATTTGCTCAACACAGAGATCGAGTCATTTTGACAAGAGGAGAGAGCCATTGATCACACCACTAGCTGTGGTCACATTACAATCTGAATTCAGTGTTTCTGTAGCTTTTCATTTCCCAAGATCAATCAGAAATCTAGATTTTCTGTTAAACATTTTGATTCTTAAATGTTGGAAAATACTTTATTTTTTAACTACCAAGAAAACCCGAAGAGACCTGTTTCTGATACCCAGTTGCATCTGCTGATCACTAGCTCATGCTATACACTATAGACTTCATTTCTAAAAATACTTACTTTATATTGGTGCACAGTTGATTAACAATGATGCGTTAGTTTCAGGGGTACAGCGAAGTGATTCAGATTATTCATATCCATGTATTTATTCTTTTTCCAATTGTTTTCAAATGTAGGTTAGACTTCTTAGTCTATCAAGGAGTTTCTTTGAATGCTAACCTCTAAGGCAAATGTGCACACATTTATTAAAATTATATAAATGAATCCATCTGTAGCTCAAATATTACTTAATGCTCATTTCTAACTGTTTAGATGAAAAACTAAAATAAACTAACACTGGTTGCCACACCTTTGGGGAGTGGGACGCACACATCATGTTTGGGGATCTAACAGTTTCATGAATTTGCTATTCTTCTTTTGACATCTAGTTTTTTCTTAGGAAATTTTTGTTCTCTAAAACCTTTACCTTATGTTGCTATATTTATGCATATAAAATCAGTTACACAGTTGAGTTACTCTAAAGTGACCAACCCTCCCAGGAGGCGCATCAATAATTTTCTCTTGGTGACTTCGGGTATCTATGACATCGGGTATCTATGACATGACAGCTTTACGGCATTGTCTGAGGTCCATTTCTCCTCCACATCAAACGGCTGCAGTTTATTCTCACGTTGTGAGACAAGAAACATTCTAAGGGGTTTGTCTTTTTCCTTTTTTACCTCAAAGCCTACATACATATTTTTGCTCTTTGTAAAAATCTACTTCTGACTGTGATAATAATACAGAATTCCAGGGATGACATATTTTATCAACCTGAAAACCTAGGAAGATACGTGCACCATAAAGAATCTTTATAAAATGTGTTCAGTAGATAAATACCATGTATTACTCACTCAAAACAATATTCAGGCTTAGAAAGATATTTGCTGGTGATTTCCTTTACTATTACCTTAAGGTATTTTTGAAGTATATTTTTCACATTTATTTAAACAGCATCATTCATTGGGAAGACTCTTTCCACCACAGCCAGAGTTCAGTATAATTGAGAGTATATAAGAGAACCAAACACTTAGCAACAGGCAGAGGCTGTCATTAAATACTATCCCTTGGGCCTGTTCATGAACTTGATTATGAAAAGGAAAGTAATAGGAAAGGTCTGAAAGAATGCTTTCATGTCTGGTAGTCTTTGAATTAGAGAACTAAGAGAAAAGCACATGTATGTTTTATTTCAAAAAAAGAGAAGTACAGATGTGTCTAGGTCACTAAGATCAGTATGAACACTGAATAATATAGACCCACTGCTATTAATAACAATTCTCTATAACACTAAAGGGCAGCTTTGTTTTCATTAATTTCACTTTCACTGACTACCCAAGAGGATGACATTAAACCTTAGGTTGTGCCTGTTTTTAATACAAGCTTTGTGAAGATTTTATTCATGTCTCATTCAATCAACTCATTAAGCGTAAAATTCATCTCAATATTGCTAAACATTAGAGAAATGCAAACCAAAACTAAAATGCGGTTATTACCCCACAACAGTCAAAACGGCTATCATTAAAAAGTCTGCAAACAAGAAATGCTGGAGAGGATGTGGAGAAAAGGGAATACTCCTATACTGTTGGTAGGAATATATAATAAGCGGGAGCAGCCACTATGGAAAGTACATGACATTTCGTTAAAAAACTAAAAATAGAGTTGCCACATGATCCAGAAATCCCACTCTTGAACACATATTTGAAAAGTGAAGTGTTAGTCACTCAGTCATGTCCAACTTTTTGCAACCCCATGGACTGTAGCCCACCAGGCTCCTCTGTCCATGGAATTTTCCAGGCAAGAATACTGGAGTGAGAGCCATTCCCTTCTCCAGGGGATCTTCCAGACCCAGGGACAGAACCCAGGTCTCCTGCATTGCAGGCAGATTCTTTACTGTCTGAGCCACCAGGGAAGCTCATAAAAAAGTGAAATAATAGCATTTCAGCAACATGGATGGATACAGAGATGATCACACCAAGTGAAGTAAGGTCAGAAAGAGAAAAATAAATAGTATATGATATCACTTAAATGTGGAATCTGAAAAATTGATACCAATGAATAGTTTACAAAACAGAAAAAGATACATAGACATAAAACACAAAATTAGGGTTACCAAAGGAAAAAGGTGGTGGGAAGGATAAATAAGGAGGTGAGGACTGACATATAAACAGTAACATATATATATATAATAGATCATCAAAAAAGACCCACTGTAGCCCATGGAATACATATTACATATTACACAAGACTCCGTAATATCCTACATGGGAAGAATCCAAGAAAAAATAAATATATGCATAATTGAATCAGGTTGCTATCCACCTAAAATAAACACAACATAGTAAATCAACTATAGTCCAATCTAAAATAAAAGTTAAACAAAACAAAGAAAGAAAGCGAGAGAAAGAAAGAAGAAGATAAACAAAGAAATAGCTACTACACTCCCCTCAGGGCTTGGTCACCTGGGCTGGAGTCACATCCCTGGAGCCTGAGCTGCTCTGGGGTCCCACGGCTGGACTGAGGCAGAGACGAGCTGGGGAGGTATCAGCAAAGGAGCCCCCCGTTGGACATGCAGTGCCTGGGCCCCTGTGGATGAGACCCCAGTCTCCAGATCCAGGTGGGCTCTCCTACAGTTCAGGCAAGTCTAGCACTTAAAGGCCGGTGGACCCTCTGGTCTGGAAGAGCTCTGAAAATCACTTGGCCGCCAAGCCTCGCAGTGGTGGGTTTCCCACCAGCACCCTCCTTCTTCGGAGTTGCTGTTCCTAAGTAGGAGAGCATCCTTAGCACTGCAGTTTTGCCAGAGTTTAAGGTTTGCCTGGGAGGTGCAGGGTAAAGGGGAAAAAAGTAATGAGACACAAACCCTGGCACATTACCCTCTAATCTACAAGCCAATAACGCGGCTTTCTCTAGGGCTCTTAGAATCCAAAAGGAGCATGGAGAAGTGCTGCCGCCTTGTGGACATTTCCCAGAACAACAACTGGAAAACCCGGGCTTCCGGGTACTTCATATTGCTGTGGGCCGTAAAGAACACTTGGCATCAAGAAATGTTCTGGGGGTCAGTAGTCGAAAAACAGTTCAATACAAGGCAGACCTTCAAGAAGTCAATCTCTAGGGGTCAATTTAATGCACTTAAAAAAAATAAAGTATATGAAAAGATTCTCCCCATGGCTAATTATTAGAGACCTGAAATCAAAACAGCAATTCAAAACTACCTACAAATCAAAACTACCTCACACCAGATACAAAAACCAGAAAGACTACAGACAGTGAACGGAAGAGGGCATGGAGAAAAGCGAACCCTCCGATGCTGTTTTAGAGAATGTAAGTTGGTTACTTCAATGGAGAACAGTATGGAGGTTCCTAAAAAAATCTAACATAGAGCTACCACATGATCTGGCTGTCTTGCTCCTGAGCTTATTCATGGGAAAAACAATAGTTCAAAAGGATACATGCACCCCCAACCTTCACTGCAGCACTGTTTGCATTCAGTTCAGTTCAGTTCAGTCGCTCAGTCGTGTCTGACTCTTTGCAACCCCATGAATTGCATCACGCCAGGCCTCCCTGTTCATCACCATCTCTCGTAGTTCACTCAGACTCACATCCATCGAGTCCGTGATGCCATCCAGCCATTTCATCCTCGGTCGTCCCCTTCTCCTCCTGCCCCCAATCCCTCCCAGCATCAGAGTCTTTTCCAATGAGTCAACTCTTCGCATGAGCCAAGCCATATTAATAGAAGCAACCGAAAAGTCCACCATCAGAGTGACGGATAAAGAAGCTATGGTACACATATATGCACCATGGAGTATTACACAGCCATTAAGAGAATGAAATGATGCCATTTGGAGCAACATGGATGGACCTAGAGAGTGTCCTACTGAGTTAAGTAGGTCAAACAGCAGGAAAATATCATATACATCCCTTATTAAAGTATGTCTCAGGGAAATAATGCCGTTTCCAGCAATATGGAGGGATGTGGAGATGATCATTCCAAGTGAAGGAAGTCAGACAGAGAAGGGCAAATTGCCTATGATATCACTTATGTCCCTCCCAGCATCAGAGTCTTTTCCAATGAGTCAACTCTTCGCATGAGCCAAGCCATATTAATAGAAGCAACCGAAAAGTCCACCATCAGAGTGACGGATAAAGAAGCTATGGTACACATATATGCACCATGGAGTATTACACAGCCATTAAGAGAATGAAATGATGCCATTTGGAGCAACATGGATGGACCTAGAGAGTGTCCTACTGAGTTAAGTAGGTCAAACAGCAGGAAAATATCATATACATCCCTTATTAAAGTATGTCTCAGGGAAATAATGCCGTTTCCAGCAATATGGAGGGATGTGGAGATGATCATTCCAAGTGAAGGAAGTCAGACAGAGAAGGGCAAATTGCCTATGATATCACTTATGGGTAGAGTTTAAAAATCAAATTGATACAAATGAACTCATTTACAAAACAGAAACAAACTCTCGAAGACTTAGATAACAACCTTATGGTTACCAAAGGAGATAGGTGGGGCAGAGAAATTAAGAGGATTAATATGTACAGAGTGATATACATGAAACAGATAATTAACAAGGACCTAATGTGTAGCACTTCCCTGGTGGCTCAGACGGTTAAGTGTCTGTCTACAATGTGGGAGACCCGGGTTCGATCCCTGGGTCAGGAAGATCCGCTGGAGAAGGAAATGGCAATCTACTCCAGTACTATTGCCTGGAAAATCCCATGGACAGAGGAGCCTGGTAGACTACAGTCCAAGGGGTCACAAAGAGTCGCACACGACTGAGCGACTTTACTTTACTAATGTGAAGAAGGCTGATTGCCGAAGAATTGATGCTTTTGAACTGTGGTGTTGGAGAAGACTCTTGAGAGTCCCTTGGACTGCCAGGAGATCCAACCAGTCCATTCTGAAGGAGATCAGCCCTGGGATTTCTTTGGAAGGAATGATGCTAAAGCTGAAACTCCAGTACTTTGGCCACCTCATGCGAAGAGTTGACTCATTGGAAAAGACTGTGAGGCTGGGAGGGATTGGGGGCAGGAGGAGAAGGGGACGACTGAGGATGAGATGGCTGGATGGCATCACTGATTCGATGGATACTGAACTGAACTGAGCACAGGAAACCTCTCAATGCTCTATTACCTTAAACCCACCACTTCTTTCAGTTCAGTTCAGTCGCTCAGTCATGTCCGACTCTTTGCGACCCCATGAATCACAGCACGCCAGGCCTCCCTGTTCATCACCATCTCCCGGAGTTCACTCAGACTCACGTCCATCGAGTCAGTGATGCCATCCAGCCGTCTCATCCTCGGTCGTCCCCTTCTCCTCCTGCCCCCAATCCCTCCCAGCATGAGAGTCTTTTCCAATGAGTCAACTCTTCGCATGAGGTGGCCAAAGTACTGGAGTTTCAGCTTTAGTATCATTCCTTCCAAAGAAATCTCACTTCTTTACGTTGTGTTAAATGCAGCTGGTACCCTGAAGACAAGGTTCCCACCTCTACCGTCTTCTCCAGCCAGAGGCCCTCACTTTTTGTAGTGCCTTCTCATGATCTCAGATCATTTTCACACATGATAACTAATTTCATTGTCATGGAAAGCCCAGCAAGTTCAGTTCATAAATGATAAAACAGAGGTTTAGAAGCTTATTTGAGTTTGCAATGATGGAGCTAAGTCTGGGGTTCATTATGCCCATACCCTCTGCCCTCTGCCCATTAGGGTGGGAGCAAAGCAAAGACTGTCTGTCCTGAGTGCCTTCTCGGCATCTTCATTTTTGTGCTCTCCTGCAGTGAACAAGCACACGGATCAGGCAGACACGTGCTCAAATCCAGACACTCACCTCTACTGACTGGGTGATTTGAGTAAAGTATCTTGCTTACTGAAGCCTCAGCTTTGTCATCTGTAAAATGGGATGGTAATTATAAAAAAATCTATCTCACAGAATTGTAGTATGGGTTAAATGAGACGGGCACTTGTAGAGCTCAATACCGAGGAGCCTGGTAGGCTGCAGTCCATGGGGTTGCTAGGAGTCGGACACGACTACTTCCTTCCCTTTCACCTTCACTTTTATGCACTGGAAAAGGAAATGGCAACCCACTCCAGTGTTCTTGCCTGGAGAGTCCCAGGGACGGGGGAGCCTGGTGGGCTGCCGTCTATGGGGTCGCACAGAGTTGGGCATGACTGAAGTGACTTAGCAGCAGCAGCAGCAGCATCATAACTGGAATCACAGGTATACCGTTGGCTATTATGTGAATAATTTAGTAGCCGTCAGTCAGCTCAAATGAAACCTGAAGTTCATAACCCACTGTACCACTGGGATGGAAAATTCCAGCATCGGTAGCTGTCTGTGTCTCATTTAAAGGCATTTTTTTTTTTGTGAATTCTATTAAGGAATGCTATATTCTCAGGAAAGACTGCCAAGGCAGGGGATTTTTGACTTCCTATTTCTTACTCATAACCTAAAGAAAAATGACAAGATACTCTCCAGCCGTATACGTAGTTCCCTGCAAACATACCGTGGAAGCATTTTAACTGGCGTCAGATTTGTGAGCTTTCTAGCACCACACTTGAATTTGCACAGGATCCCATTTTGTAAAAGCTGACAGACAACCTCAAGATATGGTCTGACGCTCCTTCCCTCCATCCCTTCCCTGGTGATGCTCTTCCGTTAACGCTCATTTTAGTATCTTCAATAGCTTTTCCAAGACACACTGGGGAAGAAGCCTCTGTGGTTACACTTTCAGTATTATGAATGAATTATTCATTTATGCCACGGTGATTCATAAAAAAGTGAAAGCATTAGCTCAGAACATTCTTAGAAGTGTAGCTTTAACATACAAGATACAAGCCCTACTCAAACATACCTCAATGCTTTATGGCCTTCAATGACTCAAAATTAAGTGACATATTTTGAGCTGCTGAAACACTGAATATGAGAGACCTATGTTCTATAACTCTGTGTCTTATACTGAGATAGACTTTGGAAAACTCTTTACTACCTCTTTAATAACTACATAGACTTGCCCAAAGTCCTGGGAAACCCTTTCTAAGGTCCACCTGTGTGTCACTGTAACCACTTTGAATACGGTCAATCTCTCAACAGGCTCAGAATATATATCCAAGAAAAATACTTTTGCAGGCAATCAAAAGAGCTCAGCTGAAACGCCATGCAATTCTTCCAAGGGCTTATGTCTCAGTAACATCTCAACACTTCAGCTGAGCCAGATCGAGCATAGATGAAAAGGAGAGGTAACCAAAGAGGAAGGTAATGGACCTTCCTGTCATCACGTGACTACAAATGTAGCTCCCAGCTGACTCCTTGGTTCTGGAGCATCTATCACACTTAGCAAGAAAGTTAAATTCCTAGGGTGTCTTTAGGTACACAAACTTGAGGAACTGATCTGAACAAAGACATGAACATTCTTGCTGCATGTGGAGTTTTCCCCAAGAAGCATCAATAACAAATCTTGACTCTATGGTTATTAACATTTTGTTGGCAAAGCAGAGCTATGGAATCTGAAATCCATCTCAGCTCTTAAATCAAGACGCCATGCTAGTATGACCAGCAACCTCACCGCACTGCCATTTTCCCAGACAATTAAGAATACAGGATTTTACCTTTTTTTCAGTTGTGTTCCACAGTTTGAAATAGTTTTGCCTAGCAAGCAAAATGTCACTGTTGTTTAGTTGCTAAGTTGTGTCCAATTCTCAGTGACCCCATGGACTGTAGCCAGCCAGGCTCCTCTATCCATGGGATTATCCTGGCAGGAATATTGGAATGAGTGGCCATTTCCTTCTTTAGGGGATCTTCCTGACTTAGAGATCAAACCCATGCCCTCTGCATTTCTTGCATTGGCAGGTGGTTTCTTTTACCACTGTGTCACCTGGGCAGCCCTGAAAATGCCATTACTAAATAGCAATAATATTAATGGTTTTTTTGCATTAATATCCACATTATTACATGGGCCCAGTAGGAGGATTGCTGGGTCATTTCAGTGGTTAATGGCCAGGTTAGGGAGGGGTGAAGTTGGTTGTTCAAGCTTCTTGGTGCAGGGATCCTTTGTCCAAATAGGTCGGGTCATGATGTTCCTATGCTGCTGCTGCGTCGCTTCAGTCATGTCCGACTCTGTGCGACCCCATAGATGGCAGCCCCGTCCCTGGGATTCTCCAGGCAAGAACACTGGAGTGGGTTGCCATTTCCTTCTCCAATGCATGTGAGTGATAAGTGAAAGTGAAGTCGTTCAGTCGTGTCCGACTCTTAGCGACCCCATGGACTGCAGCCCACCAGGCTCCTCCATCCATGGGATTTTCCAGGCAAGAGTACTGGAGTGGGGTGCCATTGCCTTCTCTGGATGTTCCTATAAACCTCCAGTAAAGACAATGTTATTCTCAGTTCTGCCACTTTTTGTCTCTGTATTAATGGAAAACGTTATACTCTTAAAGGTCAGAACCTTGAGTACTGGCTGTCTTATATATTTCAGGCTATAGGCAACCTTCTTAACTCTAAACAAAAGCATAGACTACAAAGGCTAAAGTGAAAGAAACAGATCTAATCTAATATGGAGGCAGAGCTGTTCTTCCCCGTTACAAAATGACATGTATTATTATCTCATAATGTCCATGAGTGGAGAAGGAAATGGCAGCCCACTCCAGTGTTCTTGCCTGGAGAATCTCAGGGACGGTGGAGCCTGGTGGGCTGCCGTCTATGGGGTCGCACAGAGTCAGACACGACTGAAGCGACTTAGCAGCAGCAGGTATCTTATATGACTTTTATATGGTTAGCTCATTTAATCCTCAAAAAGTTGTATGTAATTGGGATTTTTACATTCTTGTCTTACAGATGAAGAAACTGAGGTCTCAAGAAATAGTGTATAGAAAGAGTTGTTGTTGTTTAGTCGCTAAGTTGTGTCTGACTCTTTGTGACCCTGTTGACTTTAGCCCGCCAGATTCCTCTATCCTTGGGGTTTTCCAGGCAACAATACTGGAGTGTGTTGCCTATAGAAAGAGGAACAGTTTTAATTTAAACCCATGTTTCTAAAGTTAAAGACAGTCCTCTTAAGCACTTTATGAATATCCTTTGGTATCTCATGATTTTTAATGTTTTCGAACAAAAAGTATGTAACTGTAAATATGACATTTTGGACCACATTATATAATCACCTTTAGCATACAGAGTTGGTAGAATTTTAGGTAAAAGCAAAATATTTCAAGTTTTCATAAACATACAAAGAGTTTTTATTTTCTAATATAATCTTTTAGTTGGATATGTTTTGAAATATTCAAAATAAGTGAGAAATATTTATTCCCATCTCCTTCTCCACTGCTTTCTATATTCTTAAAGTTATAAGTGCTTCAGTTAGAGAACAGATTATTTAAGGTAGATGGTAAGAAGTTTACTAATTCAAATGAACAAAAAGCACTATTATACTTCAGTGAAAAGTTTTTAAGTTGTTGATGCTTTTTTTTAATGTTGCTATTCACATACCTCTGTCCATCAGTTTTAAAAATGTTCACAGTAATGCTCAGATTTCAATGTGCATAAGAGTTCTGCTTGCGATTCCCAGGTTCTTTTCCAAAGATTTTGATGCTGCTTAACTTAGGGGACCTATATTCTTCGCACATGGGCAACTATGTTCTTAACAACCCTCCAGCAAGAATCTGGAGCAGATAATCCTCAGACCCAAATTCCCTACTCCTAGAGCGCCTTGCTTTCTCCTGTGCCGGCACCATCCACACAGCATCAAGAATGACCCTGGGGGTGGCCCGTGTAAAAGCCTCCTTCGGCCTCTGCTGCGTTTAGAGCACATTCTGCCTCATGAGTTTGGCCCTCAGGACTGTACGTTTTGGCCTCCCTCTCCTCCTGAGTCCATCTCTTGTCATTCTTCCCAAACTCACTCTGCTCCAGCACCTTCAGCTTCCTCTGCGGCTCAAAAAGGCCTGACGTGGTCTGATTCTAGGCCCTGAATGTGCACTGTTGTGACGGCTCTGCCAAGTCGATTCCTTCTTACCACTCAGCCTGTGCTCTTCAACTCGGGAACTGCCACTTCCGAGCCCAGGCGTCACAACCATTGAAGTCAGCGCCCCAGAGCCTGTGCTCTGCAACAAGAGACGCCACTGCAATCAGCAGCCTGTGCCTGGCAACTAGAAAGCTGCCCGTGCATCAGTGAAGACCAAGCACAAAATGAATAATTAAGTAAATAAAGAAATATAATCTCTGTAAAAAAAAGAAAAACAAAATCTGCTGGATGAATGAGTAAAACACAATACCTCACAAACATGCATAAATAAGACATACTAGAAAAGTGCCCGCCACCACCACAAATATTACAGGAACCCTTCTGGTATACTTTGCATTCAAGACCCCCTTTATTCTTTAAAACAATTGAAGTGAGTGCAATGGAAACCTCTACTTTTGCAGACGACACAGAAAAGCTAAGCGATTTGATTAACATACATACAGCCAGGAATACGCTCAAGAAAATGTATTCTGTCTCATGATGAAACACTGGGTAGGTGAGTAGGTGTACGAATGAATAAATGATTGTGTAAGGGTGGCAGGGTAAACAAGTGAATGAATGATCAGGATACCAGATTGAAAAGAGACATCTCTTCTTCATTCAGATGTAAAGAAAACAGGGCAAAATTTACAATTCAAATGTTATCCAAAAGTATATCATGTGAAAACATTCTTGTGAAAGCACTCACAAATACACAGCCTCTTTCTCAACAGAATGAACTTTCCCAAGACTGCTAGGAATTGACAGCAGTGCAACAGGGTGAGAGGGCAGCTTATCAGTGTCACAGACAGTGATACACAAGCAAGCACCACTTGAAGGGGTTCAGACCAGCATCCTTCTAGCTGTGGAAACAACACTCTGCTTTCGGAGACTGCCAGGGCTTTGGAAACTCGAGAGCTGGAAAGATGTGAGCATTTGATAGATGATGATCTGCAGTGCGTACCCCTGGCTTTCTCAGGCCACATGATACCTAGAGCTGGGCTTTAGGATATCACTATGTTAACCGCTGATTTTTAAGTAAAAATAAAATCAAACACCTGATCATCAGCCAGCACAGACTACTGGGGTTCCCACACACGTTCGACCATAAGATGCTGGCCATGAAGACAGTTTTATTTCTCAGTATAAATACAAATGGGAGATTTATTACAGGAGTGACAGATAGCATGATTAATAAATATCTGGGATCTTTGATTTTAAAAGAAAGGTGAAATGAGAAGAGGAGGGAAGTGGAGGGGAAAAGGATTAGCAAGGGAGGGGACTAGTGGGAAGAAAGGGCAGGGGAAGTGGGAGGAAGGAGAAAATAGGGCTCGTTACCTCTGGCTGGCAATAAGCGACCTCAGAATCCTCCATCCTAGAACTCACTAATCACTAACGCTTTCACTCCTCACTTGAGTCATTTCAGCAAGGTCACTGGGTCACCTCCCTGTAACCATCAGAGCACCACGATTCACAAGCCTCCAGGTCCAGAGCACCAGCTACTATTCTCATACTCCTCCAGCCCGTTTCTTGGCCCACAAAAAAGAGACAGAGAGAGAAAGTTGTATATAATACGTATATATTAGGTTGGCCAAAAAGTTCATTGAGGTTTGTCCATAACATCTTAGTAAAATACCCAAATGACATTTTGGCCGACCCAACACATGTTTCGTTTGTTTTTAATTTTTTTTAATATTGTTTTAATATGCATCACTCCATACAGTCACTCAAGATAATTGAGATAATTCAGTGAGTTAACGGGAATGGCCCTAAAGATTGAGAAGCACTATTAACTGTGGCAAAATAGAGCGAAGAGGTAAATATGCAACTTCCTTGTTACATATCTATATTATGTTAGCATTCCAGTCTCTATAATTTTATTACTACTACTAGTACTATAATGATCAGCATAATCATCATTACTAAGATAATGATTATTCTTTTTTCTTCTCCGTCTTCTCCTTCCACATTTATTTTCATGGTTCCCTTTTTCTATCACATTAGCTTCTGTTCGTCAAAGTGTTTGCTTAACTGTTTTTCCATCTTATCAGTTGATTTTCTATCTTAATGGTTCAACTTTTTTCCTTACTGCATTATGTGATGGAGTGTTGATAACTGGATTTTTCCATAATTTATACAATGATGTATGGCATGAAGATTTATCTAAACTTAATATAAAAATGTACAGAAACATAAAATAAAAAAAACCATTTTCCTTCTTAGCCCACTTTCCATTTTCTTCCAGGTTATCTCAATTCTATTCCCCAGTGGAGTAGAAATCTTAATGTATTTCATACATCCTTCAAGTTATTTTATACATACACACACATATTTGTACTTCTTTATATAGTCACTAAAATTGGCTCATGTTACATATACTTTTTTATAACTTTCTTTTTCCCTTAAACACTGTGTTGGATCTCTTTCTAGGTCATAAGTAGTCATCTCATTCTCATTCTTTTTACTAACTCTCTGGTACTGTGTTTTATAAATACACCCTATTGAAAATAAAAATCTCTATAATACTTATGAATATTTAAATTCTTTCTGCTTTTTAATGGTTTAAATCAAACTGCAGTGAATATCCATTCATGTTTGGACATACACACTTACATAAACATACAAACTTTTTTTTTAAATGAGATAAAGTCTTATGAGTAAAATTATAGCAGTAAAAGGTATTCTTATTTTGAATTTTAATAGTTTGCCAAATTTCCTGATGTAAAGCAATATCAATTTATAATTTTTAAACTAAATTTATGTTCTTAAAATCTGAAATTAAAAATTAATGCATCCTCATTTGAACAAATGCAAATCATATAGAGAGATACTGAGGACCTCCTTTCCCCCACCTTCCAATTACAAACAACCCTTTAAAATACCCAGGGTTGACTATTTGGTTGATGGATTAGCAAAAGTCAAGAATATCTATCAAAATAGACATTCTTTTTTCAGAAGAGACATACAGACGGCCAAGAGGCACATGGAAAGATTTTCAGCGCTACTTGTTGCTGCTGCTGCTGCTGCTAAGTCACCTCAGTTGTGTTCGACTCTGTGCGACCGCATAGACGGCAACCCACTACTTGTTAGAAAAATGCAAATCAAAGAGGCATCACTACACATTGGTCAGAATGGCCATCATCAAAAATTCTACAAACAATAGATGCTGGAGAGGATGTGGAGAAAAGGGAACCCTCCTATACTGCCGATAGGAATGTAAGCTGGTACAGCCATGATGGAGAACAGTATGCAAGTTTCTAAACTAAAAACAGAGCTATCATACGATCCAGCAATCACACTCCTGGGCATATATCCAGAGAAAACCATAATCCAAAAATTGCATGCACCCTAATGTTCATTGCAGCACTATTTACAAAAGTCGGGACATGGAGGCAACCTAAATGTCCATCAACAGAGGAATGGATATAGAAGACATGGTACTTATATACAATGGAATATTACTTGGTCATAAAAATAATTAAATAATGCCATTTGCAGCAACATGGGTGGACCTGGAAATAACCCTGCTAAGTGAAGGGATATAGAAAAGAGATGATAAATATCACATGGCACCACTTATATGCAGAATCCAAAATATGATAAAACGCTATTTATGAAATAGAGACAGAGTTACAGATAAAACAAAACTTACGGTTACTGAAGTGGAAAGTGTGGGAGAGGGATAATTTAGGAGTTGTGGATTAACATATACATACTACTCTATATAAAATAGAAAACCAACAAGGACATACTGTATGACACAGGGAATTATACTCAATATTTTGTAATAACTTATAAGATAAAGGAATCTGAAGAGGGATATATATACACATATGTATAACTGAATCACTTTGCTGTACACCTGAAACTAATACATTGTAAATCAAGTATACTTCAATAAAAATTTTTTTAAAAAGTCAGTACCATAATTTCTTTAATATTTCTTAGTTTCAACATAAAATATAGCAATATAGACATTCTAGTTCTGAAGTGATAGAGTCATTCTATTCCTGATAGTGAATATATTGCTGAGATATGCTATTTGAGCAAGTAATATAAAATCAAAGAACTAAACTATTATTAGTAGTTTCCCCGAAGAGTGGTTTTCATTGTTGTTGTCATTCAGTTACTAAGTTGTGTCTGACTCTTCAAAACCCCATGGACTGCAGCACATCAGGCTTCTGTGTACTCCACTGTCTCCCAGACTTTGCTCAAATTCATGTTCACTGAGTTGGTGATGCTATCTAACTGTCTCTTCCTCTATCGCCTCCATCTCCTTTTGCCTTTAGTCTTTCTCAGCCTTAGGATTATTTCCAAGGAGATGGCCCTTTGTATCAGTTGGCCAAAGTATTGGAGCATCAGCTTTGGTATCAGTCCTTCCAGTGAATATGCAGGATTGATTTCCTTTAGGGTTGACTGGTTTAACCTCTTTGATGTCCCGGGTATTCACAAGTCTTCTCGAGTACCACAGTTCAAAAGCATCAATTCTACAGCACTCAGCCTTCTTTATGGTCTGACTCTCACATCTGTACGTGACCACTGCAAAAACCATAGCTTTGACTATACAGACCTTTATTTCAGAGTGATGTCTCTGCTTTTTGATATGCTGTCTAGGTTTGTCAGAGTTTTCCTTCCAAGGAGCGTCTTTTAATTTCATGGCTGCACTCACCACCTACAGTGTTTAAGGAGCCCAAGAAAAGAAAATCTAACTGTTTTTGCTTTTCCCTTGTCTATTTGCCATGAAGTGATGGGACCTGAGGCCACGATCTTTGTTTTCTGAATGCTGAGATTTAATCCAGCTCTTTCACTCTCCTCTTTCACTCTCATCAAGAGGCTCTTTAGTTCTTCGCTTTCTGCCATTAGAGTGGTATCATCTGCATATCTGAAGTTGTTGATATTTCTCCCAGCAATCTTGGTTCCAGTTTGTGATCATACAGCCGAGCATTTCATATGATGTACTCTGTATATAATTAAATAAGCAAGGTGACAATGTATAGTCTTAGCATATTCCATTCCCAATTTTGAAGGTTTTTTTTTTTTTTTCTTTCATTTCAAACTTGTTTTCTGAACAACTTTATCTTGAAAGCCAACATACTTCAGGATAGAAAAGCAGAACCTTACATTCATTTTCTCAACCTATGTCACCATTTGCACTTTTTTTTTTTGTTTAATTTGAATCAAAGTAGAATTGTTGACCACCAAACTTTCTTTGCTAATAAAATATCTTCCGGTTGGCACTAAGGTGAGAATCCTTTTCTTTGCAAAGCAAACCCCATCCATGCTACGTATGGGTTGTTGGAGTCCAGTGGGACAGATTTCATTGCACATTTTCTAGTCTGGCTCACAGATCATGAAAAAGAATTGTAAAACAACAGACACCTCCCTTTTTCTATATCCTGGATAAACAGAATAAAGCATGTCAAGCACTTCTTCTTCCTTTATGTACTGCATTTATGCCAAGATCAGCTAATTCATACTCTCTCCATCAGTGGCATCACCCAAGTCTACCGTGAAATATCTACCAGCAGACGCACAAGAGTGTAATTGCTCTTCCACAATGTATTCCATTGATATTTTGCAACATCCATCAGTGTTATTTGATAAGGAATTTTGCCAATAGCTCATTCTGCTTTGCCTGTGATCACACTATTTGTCATTAACGTGGCAGCTGTTGTTATTAGCTTCTTGGCACTGGTGTGACTTGTACCTGTGTTTTGGCAAGATGAATGCAACCTTGAAAGACGCTCTGTAGTTCTGTTTTTTTTTTTTTTTTCACCACTGACAGCAGAAGTCATCAACTTTGCTTCAGAAAGTATTATTTTGAGCTTGTTTAGGAAAAACAGAGAGGTCACTTAAAAAAAAAAGCATAATATGAATAGTACTATGGGTTTATTCCAATATTGAATAAAGTTTTATATGGAAATTTTCTATATTTTGCTAGTTTAAGTACATACAATCTTTAGGATATTCATGAAATTGTCACTTAAGACTCATTTTTCCTAAAACAATACCTATTCATATTACAGATTTGTCCTAGAGTCTCATCACTCTTGATGGTTGTGATACTTTCTGAGATGCAGTATTTATGTTCCAATTTAATCACCACTTTTATGCCCCAATGAACTCCTTTTCTTGTGACTTGAACATTTTTTGAATAAGTATAACATATTCAATAGGAATAAAAATGCAAATTTCACAGTTAATTTCATGTTCAGTTCAGTTCAGTTGCTTAGTCGTGTCCGACTCTTTGCGACCCCATGAATCGCAGCACGCCAGGCCTCCCTGTCCATCACCATCTCCCGGAGTTCACTCCAGCGTTTCTCATGATGTACTCTGCATAGAAGTTAAATAAGCAGGGTGACAATATACAGCCTTGACGTACTCCTTTTCCTATTTGGAACCAGTCTGTTGTTCCATGTCCAGGTCTAACTGTTGCTTCCTGACCTGCATACAGATTTCTCGTTTCATGTTAGCTGAGATGAACTGACCATCAGTCTGGTTCAAACATATAAAATCCTAAAATGTAATGAGAATTCTATAACTAACACAATAAACCTTACATCTCATTATTTGTGAAATTCATATGAAAAGTGTGTTTATTAGACTCACCCCCAAAATATATGTACCATGTATGACAGTTGACTGCTGGTCAAGAGTCAGCAGGGTTGAAAAACCCCACTTTGAGAAACACTACCGCAGTGCAGTGATTGGTTGCTTCCACAGAACGCTTTCATCTAAGAGTTTTGCTAACTTCGGGAGATGCCATCAGTAAAGAAAGGGAAGACCACAAAGAGTACTGCAGCGTGATTACAGTCTCTGTTCTTTCACTTTCCCTGAAGGCAGTCTTTTCATCTTTACCTGTGTTTCACCATTCTGACAATAAGCTCTTTTAAGCGTCATTTACTGGATACCTGAGTGTAAACTTATACGAAAATATAGGCCTTTTATATTGACTCTACAAATTTGTATTAAGCTCACTTTAGAGAAAAGGAAACTGAAACTGTGAAGGGTTTTTAAGTTGTCCCCTAATCACTTACCATTATCAGGCAGAAGTGAAGTGAAAGTCACTCAGTCGCGTCTGACTCTTTGCGACCCCATGGGCTATACAGTCCATGGAATTCTCCAGGCCAGAATACTGGAGTGGGTAGTGGTTCCCTTCTCCAGGCGATCTTCCCAACTCAGGGATTGAACCCAGGTCTCCCACATTACAGTAGATTCTTTACCAGCTGAGCCACAGGGAAGCCCCGGCAGAGCTGGGCCCAAACCCAGGTCTTTTGGGCTCTAAGTCTGGCCCATTGGTCTGCATGCTCACTGCCTTGTTAGAATGCACATAAAGTCTCTTTTTACTTTCTTGTTCTAAAATCTTCAGTGATCTGCTACTTCCTAAAGGAAAAGGACAATCTGGCCTTCACCTATGCGTCCAGCCCTGACACCCACAGAATACTCAAGTTCCCCAAGAGCACCATGTCCATCTCTGCTCTCACGACTAAGTTCAGGATCATTTGTTTCACTTGCCAGCCATTCCTAGCTTTGTCACCTATCAAAATCCAGCCCGCCCGCCTCCATATATGCCTGCCCCTAGGTCATATAGCATGCCATGAGCCTCTGCAGGTAACCACTTATCTTTCCATTGGAGGAAAAAGCCTGAGATTGACACCCGAAAAGGTACATTTACACCATAACTGTCCAGTGATTGTTATTAGGTGGTTAACTAACCCCCAGCAAAATGATCATCTGGAAGGGCTTTTAAAAATGCAGATATCAACGTTTCCGGACATACTGCTGGGCTGGAGTAGAATGTCTGAGTCTTCAATAAGCTTCTAAAAGTAGTCTCTTCTATCTTAAAATTTGAGACGCTCTGTCTATATGCATGTGTTCAAGGGATGCTGGCATGAACAGTGACTCAGTGACTTCAGGAAGGTTGGAGGATCACATAAGACTGGATATGTTCTATTATCCAAGCAAGCCCCTGAGGTCCAAAGTTGAGCCTGTATCTCTCAGGGAGGGGAGCCTGAGCAAAGGCAATGAAGGCAGGGGGGAAAGAGGAGGCTCTACCTGCTGGACACCCTGAGCCTCTCACTCTCTCTCCTCTGTCACCTTCCCTCACTGCTTCCTGAATCCATTAATGCATTCCCCTCTTGATAGCATTTCTTATTTTTCTCATTACAAATTGGCGTATATTTTTGGAGAAAAAAATAATGCAGAATGAAAGAAAATATCTGCAAATGATATGATTGACAAGGGCTTAATTTCCAAAATATACAAATAGCTCATACAACTCAACAACAAAAACAAAAAACCCAATTCAAAACTGAGCAGAAGACCTATATAGATATTTCTCCAAATAAGAAATACAGATGGTCAATAGGGACATGAAAAGATGCTCAACAGTGAACATCAAAACTACAATGAGCTATCACCTCAAAACAGTCCAAATGGCCATCACCAAAAAGTCTACAAATAATAAATGCTGGAGAGGGTGTGAAGAAAAAGGAGGCCTCCTACACTGATGGTGGAAATGTAAGTTGGTGCAGCCACTGTGGCAAACAGTATGGGTGTTCCTCACAAAACCAAAAAGAGAACTACAATATGATCCAGAAGTTTCACTCCTGGCATATATCCAGACAAAACTATAATCGAAAAGATACACACACCCCAATGTTCATATTACAGTAGTAGTATTCACAACAGCCAAGACATGGAAACAACCTAGATGGCCACTGAGAGATGAATGGATAAAGAAGATGTGGTAAATGTATGCAATGGACTATTACTCAGCCATAAAAAGAATGAAATGATGCCAGTTTCAGCAACATGGATGCAACCAGAGATTATCACACTAAGTGAAGTAAGTCAGACAGGGAAAGACTAATGCCACACGATATCACTTATATGTGGAATCTAAGATATGACACAGATAAACCTATCTGTGAAGCAGAAACAGAATCATAGACATAGAGATCTGACTGGTGGTTGCCAAGGGGGCGGGGGGGTGTTGGGAGAGGGCTGGAGTGCAAGGTTGGGGTTAGCAAATATAACTATTATATATAGAATGGATAAATGATAAAGTCTTATTGTAAAACACAGAAAACTATATTCAGTATCTTACAAGAAGCCATTCAGTCTCAGTGAGGGTCACTGTTGCTCTCAAAGGACTTTGTGCTCTCTCTCTTTTCAAGTTCTTGTAATCTCTCTCTCTCATGTCCCTTTTGGTCTAGAGGTGGGAATAATCTGGCTGCTATGTATCAAGAGTTCTGGAATGGAATCTCCTATTTTCTTTATACTCAACATGTCTTTGTAATTTACCCCTTTGCAAATAAACTTCCTCAAATTAACCTTATTTGGATATGTCATTTGTTTCCTGTAAGAATGCTCACAAGACAGTCCTATGCGTTACAGGTGAAAAAACAGAGGCTTGCAAAGGAGAAAGTAGGAGAATACAGATTCAATTTCAACTCACCAGACTCCAGAACTTGTGCTCTAATCCACTCTTACCACCTCCTTGCATTATCAGAGAGACGTAGAAGAAGGATACAGAGAGAGCCAAGTTGGCCAGTGCAGATGGAACTTTATAGTTTCCTGAATAAGCCCAGCTTGTGCCCAACCCTGGGTCTTGTTTTCACTCTGCAATTTGTATATAATTCTTTTCTGAGTTCACTTTTGCTCATCATTTGCCTCTGAACATATCATATTTTCAAAGAGACTTCTTCAAGTTCCTATTTTATTGTATGCACCCATTGTTACTCAGCTAGTCTATCATACCACCTTACCTTACTTTCTTTATAGAATTTATATTCTCTGGATTTATTCTCTTCATGCATTTACTTACAGGTATTTTTCCTACCTCTCACCCTCTGGCAGATAGAAAGTCTAAGGGGCCAGGGACCACATGGGTGGTGTTTAGCCTTACATTTCCATGGATGAGGACATTGCCTGATACACACAAGCAAATGCTTAATAGTACTTTGCCAACAAAGGTCTGTCTAGTCAAGGCTATGGTTTTTCCTGTGGTCATGTATGGATGTGAGAGTTGGACTGTGAAGAAAGCTGAGCACCAAAGAATTGATGCTTTTGAACTGTGGTGTTGGAGAAGACTCTTGAGAGTCCCTTGGACTGCAAGGAGATCCAACCAGTCCATTCTGAAGGAGATCAACCCTGGGATTTCTTTGGAAGGACTGATGCTAAAGCTGAAACTCCAGTACTTTGGCCACCTCATGCGAAGAGTTGACTCATTTTTAAAGACTCTGATGCTGGGAGGGATTGCGGGCAGGAGGAGAAGGGAACAACAGAGGATGAGGAGGCTGAATGGCATCACTGGACGCGAGTCTGAGTGAACTCCGGGAGTTGGTGATGGACAGGGAGGCCTGGCGTGCTGCAATTCGTAGGGTCGCAAAGAGTCGGACACGACTGAGCGACTGAACTGAACTGAATTAACAAATGAACAAAAATCAAGAAATGAATAAATAAATGCAATTATTTAATTTTAAGGTGAACTAAGATGACAGATTGCAAAGGGGTGAATTGTGGCCAGCGATGAAAGAAAGCAAATACAGATTTTTCTTTCTAGATGTTTCACATTGAAGGCAGCAGGGTAGCACAACAGGAAGCAGCCCTCACATCCCAGTTGAATTTATGATTAAAATAAAACAAATCTATGTTCCTGAAATTCTACTATTTTAAAGAACCATTTCACCATGATCATATGCTATTTTAATGCCTTCAATTATAGAACAAAAATAAATGCTTTAAAATAGGAATCAGGAGAAATCAGATTATAGAACTATCAATTTTCAATGCAAGTTGGTATATCTCACACTTGAAAAGGTATATCTCCTCTTTTATTCTCATTGTGGAATGGCAGCTTGTTGCATTTCTGTTGCTGCTACAAGAAAACACAAGAACATAAATCAAATAGTTTATTTGGGGATGATGGTCCTTGTAACTCTTTGTCTTTTGAGATTCAAAGGTCAATGATATTTTCTGTATGCAAATTTATTTGTTAAATGCATTGCACATTACTAGTCCTGGCATCAGTGAAAACTACAAATTTATCACTGCAATACTTCATGAATATGGCGGGTCATTAAGCACACAGTGTGACAATTTTAATTCTCTTTTTTTCAGTGGCCTCTTACATACACACACACAAAGTTAAAATCTACTTTGCCCATGTGTCAAAACCAAATTCAATATCTTTTCAGACACTTTAATGGATTGTAATCCTTCATTCTGCTTAAGATTAAGCTGAACTTCTGCCCTTTAATAAAAAACTTTAATAAAAACTCTCCTGAAAAATTTTATGTAGTCAAGACTTACTTTTAGTTTTGATTTGGATGCTTTATATTGAAACTAAACAATTCAAAATGACAGGAACCATTGTTATTGCTATATCTTGAATTTGATATGATTTTTTTCTTTAAGGAGCTTAAAATGCCCTCACATACAACTTTCATTATTCAAAATGTCAGTCTAAAATGGAGATGCTGATTTTCACTTTACATTCTTTCATGCTCAAAAACTGCTTATACTGCTCACACAGACACATTAATTTGTAAAGAAATTAAAGGGATACCAAGAGGGAAATGGAGAAATGGTAGAATCATGGACTACTGAAATTTTGGCATAGAAGATACAAAATCCGTTATTCTGTGTTGCATAGTGAAGAGGATATGGAATATTGTTTTAAATCACTGAAGCTTGGGGCCTCTTTTTTACTGTAGCATCACCTCACCTAAACTGACCATATAGTATGAATATAGGTACCTATGCTAAAAAATTCTTTGTATCATCTATGAAAATTACAACATTTAACAAAAACTCTAGACCCCAATCCTACTGCTAATATCTACTCACTGTGTAGCTAGAAAAAATGACAGAAATTTTTTGAATCTGTCCCTGGTGACTCAGCTGGTAAAGAATCCACCTGCAATGTGGGAGACCTGGGTTTGATCCCTGGGTTGGGAAGCTCCCCTGGAGAAGGGAAAGGCTACCCACTCCACTTTTCTGGCCTGGAGAATTCCATGGGCTGTATAGTCCATGGGGTCACAAAGAGTCAGACACAACTGAGCAACTTTCACTTTCACTTTTCTGAATCTCAATTTCCCTTTCTATATAATGAAACCAAAACTGTATCTCTCACATGGCTGTTATAAGAATTAATAGAAATCTTTGCCGAGTGACTGATATCTATTAAGAATGTATTAAATGGAAGCCATAAACACAGAGCCCACAATTTCAGTGTAATGAGCTGTTGACCATTACTAACATAGATCAGATTGGCAAGTCATACTTCTTGCTATTTTCCCCTAATTGTGCTTCTTTCTTAGAAACCCTGAGCCTTCAACTCTAGCAGTTTCTTCTAAGTTGCTGTTTCTTCAGTCATGGTGGTTTTTGTAATACTTTAACTATAGTGAGTGGCAACTAGTAACTACTATTCCTTTATCTTGATCTTGGCCTTGCATTCTGAAATATCTAGTTCTCTTTTTGAAGACAGCTCTCTCCTTATTATATCTTTTAGGGAGTACCTAATTTCAAGTCTTCAATGTTCTCATTCTATCCCACTGATGGTTTACTCCTTCTTATTCCAAGAGGAAAGTTATTTCTAGTTATCTCTTTGTAGTCCTGTGTGGCTGACTCTAGCTTCCCTTTCAATACTAATCTGTCATTTTCTCCTGCATAAAACTAAGAGGTCAATGGGACCTTTATACAGTAAAGAACTTCTCAAATAGATTTCATTCTACTTTTTTGTTAGTTGCCTAAAATAAAATCATGTGGTTTTCTGTGTTTAAAAGTAATACATTGTTTCAATAGTGAAAGCCTGAAAGCTTTTCCCCTCAGATCAAGGACCAGAGAGGGAAGCCCACTTCACTACTGGTATTTAACTCTCCAGTAGAAGTTCCAGCCAGAACAATTAGGCAGTAAAATTGCCTAAGACAAAAGGCATTCACATTTAAAAGTGAAAATTGCTCAGTTGTGTCTGACTCTTGGCGACCCCATGGACTGCAGCACTCCAGGCCTCCCTGTCCATCATCAACCCCTGGAGTTTACACAGACTCAGGTCCATTGGGTCTGTGATGCCATCCAACCATGTCATCATCTGTCATCCCCTTATCATCCCACCTTCAATCTTTCCCAGCATCAGTCTTTTCAAATGAGTCAGCTCTTACACATCAGGTAGCCAAAGTATTGCAGTTTCAGCTTCAACATCAGTCCTTCCAAAGAATATTCAGGACTGATTTCCTTTAGGATGGACTGGTTGGATCTACTTGCTGTCCAAGGGACTCTCAAGAGTCTTCTCCAACACCACAGTTCAAAAGCCTCAATTCTTCAGTGCTCAGCTTTCTTCATAGTCCAACCCTCACATCCATACATGACTACTGGAAAAACCATAGCCTTGACTAGACAGACCTTTTTTGACAAAGTAATGTCTCTGCTTTTTAATATGCTGTCTAGGTTGGTCATAAGTTTTCATTCAAGGAGTAAGCATCTTTTAATTTAATGGTCGCAGTCACCATCTGCAGTGATTTTAGAGCCCCCCCAAATAAAGTCTGCCACTGTTTCCACTATTTCTCCATCTATTTGCCATGAAGTGATGGGACTGGATGCCATGATCTTAGTTTTCTGAATGTTGAGCTTTAAGCCAACTTTTTCACTCTCTGCTTTCACTTCCATCAACAGGCTTTTTAGTTCTCCATTTTCTGCCATAAGGGGTGGTATCATCTGCATATCTGAGGTTATTGATATTTCTCCCGGCAATCTTGATTCCAGCTTGTGCTTCATCCAGCCCAGCACTTCTCATGATGTATTCCGCATATAAGTTAAATAAGCAGGGTGATAATATACAGAAAATGAAGTTAAGAGAATTCATTACAGTAGCATCAGAAAGAATAAACTACTTGAGAATAAATTTAATGAGACAGGTGCAAGTTTTTATACTGGAAACTAAGGAAAAAACTGCTGAAAAAAAAATTAAAGAAGATACAAATAAATGGAAATTTCCCTGAAACTTTACCCAACACATAGTTTCACTGTTAAAATTATAGTGTATATTATTTTAGACTTTTCCTATTCAATATGATTTATGATTCTTGATTGGAAGCAATAGGAACTTTCATACTGAATGACATTTGCCTCTCTGAGTTTCAGCTAGCTCATCTAGTAAGTAAAGATACTATCCGGACCTATTGTATCTGGTTATTGTGAAGATTAAAGGAGATATAGCATGTAAAATACATAAAACAGTACCTATTACACAAGAAAGCTATTTTCATATTTTAATCACTGTTTTTATAGTTGGTTTTTAAAATCAACTGTAACTTTTCAGTCAAGACTCTCAGTTACAGCTGGCCTTACATTACATCCTAACTTACCACTCTCAATTTCCTCAAGAGAGGAAAAAAAAATAAAAAAAAATTTCCTCTCTTGTAAGAATACTTTTCTTATTTTTTATTCAAAAGTATTTCTTCAATACTTTTCTTACTGTTATTCAATACTTTTCCTATTTGTTTATTTTCTTCATTGTAGTTCAGCTCACAAGGAAATTTTTTTCTTAAATGCCATTTCCTTCTATCAGTATATCCAACTCAATACAACACCTACTCCTCTACCACATATTCTCTGATCACTATGACCCCTAATATCTACCTAGGGGGGATAATATGTGTGTTAGATTGCATTCTTCTTCAGAGCATTTGCCTTCCAGTATGAGACGCCTCTCTACAGGAGGCTTTCCTAGTCAAGGTTATATGATTTGCTTGAACCGATGGAAAGCAAGCGGAAGTGACAGCGCTATTGATTCTGGTGATGGTTGCACAAGCTTGTGAACATATTAAAAACTGAATTATACATGTTAAGTGAGTATATGATATGTGGATTGTATCTCAACAAATCTGCTATAAAAATACAATACATATACAATACTAAAGTACAATAGAATTTAATACACATAAAGTAGAATTAGTGAGAAGAGATGATAAATAATTTTTTAAAGTGTGTGAACTATTTCAATGAAGAAAAGTCATATGGAAGACATAATGCAGATAATTAATTAATGTGAATTTCTGAGATGCCTATGCTAATTTCTATAAATTATATAGAAAACTTATTATCAACATAATAGCTGATATTAAATGTATCATATCAATATATAAAAGTAAAAAATAGATATATATAATAGTATCGGTTTGGATTAACTTCATCTTTAAGTGTCAGAAATTCCCAAATAATGGTGGCATAAACATTACTGAAACATATACTTCTCTAATAAAAATGTAGGTAGTCCAGGACAGGTAAGTTGGCACAAAGAGTACCAGGAATGCAGGTGCCTTTTAATTTGTTGTTTTATCATTCTCAACTCTTGCCTTCTACTTCATTACAAAATGGCTACTCCAACTTCAGCCATCATACCCACAGTTTGGCCCTAAGAGGACAAGAAAGGGCAGGAGAGGGGCATGCTTCTTTCCTTAATGATGTTAATCAAGAGCTACATATATATCTTTCATTTATTCACATTATCATGCCAAACTGAGAGGGATACTTGGAATTTTTATTTTGTTCAGCAATGAATCCAGCTCATATTAGTGTTATGCTAGAAAAGCAAAGCAGAATTCATGTTTGGTGACAACTTGCAGTCTCAGCTCAAACATCAAAAGGCAGAATGTCCAGAACTGCTCCCCAAATCATTTTATTATGTTTCAGGACAAAGGCCATTTACAGAAATGCTGCTCTTTATATTAGTCTCTATTCTAAATACCTTGTAAACGTCAGTGCATCTCATTTAGGGAGAGTAAGCAGCCTCATGTAGGGTCACAGATAAAGCAGGGGACAGGAAGGATAATTAATAGTTCCTGTGCTGGGTGAGGGTGACTCTCAATTAGGTGTGGGGAAGGCAAATGAGATAGATGGGTCCTGGCAAATTGGCAAGCATTGCGCTACTGAACATGATAGCTAGTTCATAGCTGCCTCTTATTAAAACACATGGAATCCTGAGTCTACACCTAAAAGACATTTAAGGTGTAGACATTTAAGACAGGTGTCTGACTTTTTACTGAACTCTGGATTCAATAGGAAATCACTTTTTTCTTAATTTTGTTTTTAATATTTAAAAACTTCATGCTGCTTTCCTGTGGACCATCAATTTGAGACATCTGGCTGAGAATAGTGAGGTAATATATCAGGTATTTAACAATGGATAGCCCATCAGACTCTGAAAGGAACCTTTGCACCGAGAATTATTATAAAGGGTGATGACAATGATGCAAGACTCACCATCACTACCAACTTATTGAGTATCAAAATGTCACCTTTACTGAGCATTTCCTGTTGGAAGGTATTGTACTCAACCCTTTTTACATTCATTATCTTGTCTATACAAAATTTCTTGTGCTATTTCTTTTTTAAAAGGGGAGTGGATGGAAACTGTGGGCCATAAATCTTTAGTAACAGACCCAGGGTCACACAGCTGGTAAGGGAAATGGCTGGAACTTCAATCTGGTCCTGTCAGATATCCAAACCCATGTTTTTAATCCTCATTTAATATCATAAGTAATTTTTATGCCTTTCCTGGAGCGATGTAAGGGAGGTTTGCCACAAAATAAAAATAAGAATGTGAGAAGTAGGGAGGCAGAATCTCGACATTTAAGCATAGAGTCATCCCATTAGAGAAGCAACACAGAGGATGGAAGAGAAGGATTAACCAAAGTCTGAAAAGCCTCTAGAGGAACTCCCTGCTCAAAACATCATGCATTATCTTTAAACAACATCTGGAGGGCCCTCACACTATTTATCCCATTAAATGAAAACAAGATTTTGACGGTTACAATTTCGTGGCTGTAAATCCACAGTGGAGCTATGCAACTTATTTAGCACAGGTGTTTAATTGTGATAAATTGGAGGAAGTCCTGGTATTCAGTGGCCTCAAATGAATATTACCATCTGGGTAGAGTAGGGTAGTGATTTTCTGTCAACAAACTTGCTTGTAAAATTTCAAGGGCGGTGGCCTGTAGGAGATCTACAGGCATGGATCAGGAGGTTGGGCATGCATGGAGGGACAGAATATTTAAACCATCCCCAGGATGACAAAATACTACAGAGGATAAACAGGAAGACTTTGTGCTTATCATGTTTTTGATTATCTATTTCTTTTTCAATGCAAAATCAAATATTAAAACATGTGGGTGTCTCAGTCAGCGACAGATTACATTGCCATTTTGAACGTTAAGGGAAATTTATGTGGACAGCTTTTGGCAAATCTTTCTGTTCATGAAGAGTGCACAAATGTTCCTGTGGTCTGCCACAAGAAATCAGTGCATGTTTTAGTGAATCAAAAATGGATTAAGAGAGAGACTTCTGTACCCAACTGATGCGAAGCAACTGGGACTTCTCACCTGGAATAATGGAAAAACCAAATATATATGAACCAATGTTTTTCAAGATATCAGACATCAGGCAATGAAGGAAAGTAATTTCAGAAAGATATATATAAAAAAAAATAAAATGAGCTTTACAATTGACCCAGCAAACTGGCTTGAGAGTTTCCAGGCCACAATACAAGGAAGAACTGATGCAGAATCTGGTGGACTCCCCAGGTGACGAGACAGAGCTGAGAGTCTGGGGAGACTAGAGCTGCAAGAGTTGGCAGATTATCAACGAGGAGGGTCTACACACAGAAGGTAATCAGAGAACTGGAGGGACTCTCTCTCAAATATGCAGTAGATGACTAATTTATAATATGAACAAATTAAACTTTAATCACATCAAATGTTAAAATGCCTTTAATCTCCACTTAAAATGCAGAGATTGTCAAATTGGTAAAAAAGCAAGATCCAACTCAGAAGACATACACTTCAAACATATAAACACACATACATTAAAATTAAAAGATGGTAAAAAAATACACCATGCTAACATTATTCAAAGGGAAGCAAAGGGGGCTGTACTAATATCAGACAAATTAGATTTCAGAGCAAAGAATATTTCTAGGGATAAAGGTCACTTCATAATGATAAAGGGGTCAATTTATCAAGCAGGCAAAATAATCCAAAATATTTATGCACCTAATAACAGAGCTTCAAAGCAATTGAAGCAAGAATGATAGAACTGCAAGGAAAACCAGACAGATCCACTACAATGGAAGATTTTAATACCACTCTCTTGATAATTGAAAATCCTAGTCAAAATCCCAGCAGGCCTTTCTGAAATTGGTAAAATTATTTTAANAAAATATTTATGCACCTAATAACAGAGCTTCAAAGCAATTGAAGCAAGAATGATAGAACTGCAAGGAAAACCAGACAGATCCACTACAATGGAAGATTTTAATACCACTCTCTTGATAATTGAAAATCCTAGTCAAAATCCCAGCAGGCCTTTCTGAAATTGGTAAAATTATTTTAAAATGTGTATGGAAATGCAGAGGATGTAAAATAGCCAAAACAACTTTGAAAAAGGAAAACAAAGTTGGAAAACACACTATCTGATTTAAACTTATTAAAAAGTTACAGTAATTGAGACATTGTAGTATCAGCATCAAGTTAGACAAATAGATCAATGGCACAGAATAGAGATTTCAGAAATATGCCCATGCATATAAGGACAATGATTTTTGACATAGATACAAGGCAAATTCAGAGGTGGAAGAAGAGTTTTTCAACAAATAATACTAAAACCACTAGAACATCTGGATGAAACATTCCTTTTCTTCTACCATATTCAAATATTAACTGAAAGAACTTAATGCTAAAACTAAAATTTCTAGAAGAAAATCTTTGCGTCCTTTGAGTAGGCAAACATTTCTTAGACATAACATCAAAACCCTGATTTACAAAAGACAAATTGATCAAGTAGACCTTATTAGAATTAAAGTGTTTTCAAAAGACATTCTTTAGGGAATGAATGGACAAAGTCACAGACTGAGAGAAAATATCTGCAAAGCACATATCTAATACAGGATTTGCATCTAAAATATATAAATAACACATGAAAATTCTAAAAAATGTAGAAAAAATTCTGAACATACACTTCAGAGAAGAAAACATACAAATGACAAATAAGCACATTAAATTATTACAAATAAGTACATCATTATTCATTAGTGAAAGGCAAGTTAAAGCCATGGTGATATATATACCTTTAGGAATGACTTAAAAGGTCTTACCATTGTGAGTGGTTATAAGACAACTGGAATTCTTACACATTACTGGTATGTAAAATTAAGCAATCTTGGAAAATGGTTTGGCAGTATCTTGAAAATAATAAGTACATCATTATTCATTAGTGAAAGGCAAGTTAAAGCCATGGTGATATATATACCTTTAGGAATGACTTAAAAGGTCTTACCATTGTGAGTGGTTATAAGACAACTGGAATTCTTACACATTACTGGTATGTAAAATTAAGCAATCTTGGAAAATGGTTTGGCAGTATCTTGAAAAGTTAAACATACACCTACTAGATGATCCAGCCATTCTACTCCTAAGTATTTACCCAGCAGATATTAAAGCATATATTCACACACCTATGTTCACAGTATCTTTTTCTGTAATAGCCCCAAACTGGAAACATTCCAGGCCCACCAGTAGAAGAATGAATAAACAAATTGTTTATGCTTCCCTGGTGGCTCAGAGGTTAAAGCCTCTGCCTGGAATGTGGGAGACCCGGGTTCGATCCCTGGGTTGGGAAGATCCCCTGGAGAAGGAAATAGCAACCCACTCCAGTACTCTTGCCTGGAGAATCCCATGGAGGGAGGAGCCTGGTAGGCTACAGTCCATGGGGTCACAAAGAGTCGGACACGACTGAGTGACTTTACTTACTTACTTACATATCCATGCAATGGAATATAACTTAGCAATAATAAGACATGAACTATTAATAAATGCAGTACATTTCCCATGGACAAATACCAAATAGCTATGCTGAGTGAAAGAAAGTAAATAATCTTTTCAATGAATGATGTGTGAAAAATACTCACATGTGTAAAAGTAGAACTGTTACCTTACATCACACATAAAAATTAAATAAACATGCATCAAAGATGTAAATTTAAGAATGAAAACTATAAAGTCAAGAAAATATGAGAGAAATGTTCACAACACTCAATTACTTTCTTGGATATAACAGCAAAGCACAGCCAACAAAGAAAAGAAAACTAAACAGGACTTCATCAAAAAATAGAAACTGTTGTGCATTGAAAGACTGTCAACAGAATGAAAAACAACGCATAAATGGGAGAAAACTATTGGCAAATCGTATTTCTGACAAAGGATTAATAGCCCAAATACATAAAAACTTCTACAACAAAAAACAAACAGCCTGATTTAAAAATAAGCAAAGGACTTGAATAGATATTTATCTAAAGAAAATATACAAATGGACAATTGGCACATGAAAAGACGCTTAACTTCTCTAATCATTAAGAAAATGCAAATCAATGAGATACTACTTCACACCCATTAGGGTGACTGCTATAAAAACAGAAATAGAAAATAACACATCTTGGTGAGGATGAGAAGAAATTGGAGCCCTTGTGCCTTATTGATAGTAATGCAAAATAATGCAGCAACCTTGGAAAGCTATATAAAGTTTCCTCAAAAAATTCAACATATTAATAGAATTATTATATGATTCAGCAATTCCACTTCTGGGTATATAACCAAAAGAACTGAAAACAGAGATATGAACAGTTACTGGTATACACTTACAGTCCATAGTAATATTATTCACAAACCAAAAGTTGGAATCAACCCAAGTCTCAATCAACAGATGAACAAATAACCAGAATATGATATATCCATGCAATGGAATATTATTTAGTCTCAAACTAAATAAATGTGGAAACGTGCTACAACATGGATGAAGCTGGAAGACATTATAATATATGAAATTAGCCTGTCACAAATGGACACATACTGTATGATTCCACAACTGTAAAATGGCGCAGACACTTTGGAAAATAGTTTGGCTGTTCCCCAAATGATGAAACAAAATTATCTTTTGACCCAGCAATTCCCCTCTGAGGTATAGACTCAAGAGAAATGCAAACATATGTCCTCACAAACACTCGTACATAAAGGTTTATACCAGTATTACTCATAATAGCCAAACTGTAGAAACAACAAAAATGCCCATCAGTGAACCAACAGATAAGTAAAATGTGGTGGCTTCATATGATATAATACTATTCCACCATAAAAAGTAATCAAGTGTTCATACATGCTACAAGGAATGAATCTTGGAAATACCATACTAAATGACAGAAACCAGTCATGAAAGGCTGCATATTTCATGATTGTATCCATATAAAATGTCTAGAATATGGAAATCTATAGAAAGTAGATTAATGATTTCTTACAGCAACCAAAGAGGGGAGGAGGTGGCATTAGATAGTGATAGCTAAAGGGTACAGGATTTCTTGGTGAGGTGATGAAAACATTCTAAAACTGACTGTGGTGTTGATTACATACAACTGTGAATATCCTAAAAATCACTGAAACATACACTTTAAATGGGTGAATAATATGGTATGTGAATTACATCTCAATAAAGCCATTTTTCAAAAACTAAGTAGACTTGTACATTAACACATTTATGATAAAATTTGGTTCTGTCCCTATATTTTAAATATGAGGATGATCAAAGTTATAGTTTCATCAGTCAGGATGTGCTCATTTATGCCGTGGTAACAAACAAACCTCAAATCTCAGCAATTTAAGATAGTAAAGATCAGTTTTTCACTTACATGTCCACTGACTTTACATCTCAATAAAGCCATTTTTCAAAAACTAAGTAGACTTGTACATTAACACATTTATGATAAAATTTGGTTCTGTCCTTATATTTTAAATATGAGGATGATCAAAGTTATAGTTTCATCAGTCAGGATGTGCTTGTTTATGCCGTGGTAACAAACAAACCTCAAATCTCAGCAATTTAAGATAGTAAAGATCAGTTTTTCACTCACATGTCCACTGCCAGTGGATTGGGAGCTCAGCTCTTGCATCTTCATTCCAGGATTCAGACTGCTGAAGCGGCCACAAAATGGAACATTCCCTGGAAGAAGGAAAAAGGAACTCTACAGGGTCTCACTCTGGTAACCAAATGTGTTTCCTGAATTCTTTCACTCCCAACTCATTGGGCTTCCCTGGTGGCTCAGACAGTAAAGAATCTGTCTGCAATGCAGAAGACCTGATCCCTGGGTTGGGAAGATCCCCTGGAGAAGGAAATGACAATCCATCCCAATATTCTTGCTTGGAGAATCCCCATGGAGAGAGGAGCCTGGCGGGCTACAGTCCATGGGGTTGCAACGAGACAGACATGACAGCAATTAACACTTTCTCCCAACTCATTGGCTGAAAATTTCCCAATCACAGAGATCCATGATATTCAACTGGACTCTTATCCCAAGGCAGGGAGTGGGGACTATTTGATAAACAGCCCGAATATCGACCATGTAACTAACAGTCATTCAGGGTTTACTGTGTATCATGAGCTGTTCTAAACCCTTGCATCTAGGATCTCACTTAATACTCACCAAACAAACAAACAAAAAAACAAAATATAAAACCTTCTGAGGCTGGTGCTCGTATTATCATCAACAGCAATATTTTATACAGGAGAGAATGAAGGCACAGGGGACATTCCTAAGCTTAGTAAAGCTAACTAGTGATTGGGATCTGAATCCAGACGAGGTGCCAGAACCAATGTTCTCGATTTCTTCACACTACTGACGCCTGGCATTCACATAGTCCCCTACCTCTTATTCAGACAGAAATCTATCACAGAATCCAAAAGAATGTAAGAAAGCTCACTTGCACACATTATTAAATAAGGACAGGTTAGTGTTCAGGTCTCCGAGCTTCCATCTGGTGTCTTTCTGGCATCAGTGCTTTCTGCACTGTCCTTGGCAGAGCCCTGCTTCTCATGCTCATCTCAGGCCTGCTGAGGCATCTGGAAGCTTCAGACAGAGCACCTCCGCTTCATTCTTTGTGCTCTCACTTATTCCACTTATTTCTTGGCTGATGTCTCCATCTCCAGGAACAAATTTAAGCAAATGAAAAAACTGGGCTAATTTTCTATTTCTGTGGTCCAACATGCTTACTTTTCTGTCAGAATAAGGGCACATTTTTTTTTTTAATTTTTACTTTATTTTACTTTACAATACTGCATTGGTTTTGCCATACATTGACATGAATCCACCATGGGTGTATATGAGATCCCAATCCTGAATCCCCCTCCCACATCCCACCCCATATCCTCCCTCTGGATCATCCCCGTGTACCAGCCCCAAGCATCCTGTATCCTGTATCGAACATAGGCTGGTGCTTCATTCTTACAAGATAGTATACATGTTTCAATGCCATTCTCCCAAATCATCCCACCCTCTCCCTCTCCCACAGAGTCCAAAAGTCCGTTCTATACATCTGGGTCTCTTTTGCTGTCTCGCATACAGGGTCATCATTGCCATCTTTCTAAATTCCATATATATGTGTCAGTATACTGTATTGGTGTTTTTCTTTCTGGCTTACTTCACTCTGTGTAATAGGTTCCAGTTTCATCCATCTCATTAGAACAGATTCAAGGGCACATGTTTTGATAGACACAGCTATATATGTGAGGTATTGACTAAAGTGGATTCTAGCTTAGGCAAAATAAAAATACATAATTCATAGAAAGGCATCATTAAGCTGAGGAGTTAGTAAGGAATGATACTAACAAGAACCTAGTTTAAGAACACCAGGGCTTACAGGTTAAGAAATAGTGGCTTTGATCTTTCAACACAGCCTGTTATTCAGACTCAGGATTCATAGCATTAATTCTCACTGACCACTTGTGGGGCCTAGCACTGGCCAACCTCATGGAAGATGTTTAGTGATGCCTGTTGAATTACTTGAGGGAACGAATGAAAACTGGGCATAACTGAAACGTTCCAGGGCCACCAGGAATAGGAATACACTGGGTGCACAGTCACCAGTAAAGCCTATTACTAAAGATATTACACAGTCCTGTTCCTTTGTTGTTTCTGACAATATAGACGCTGTTAATGTTTGCAAATAGAGCATTTGAACAGGTTAAGATCAAACAAAAAGTCTAGACTGCATCACTGGCATCAACTGATAGAGTGAGGGACCAGTGGGAGAAAAAATGGGGAGTCTTCCCCAAATGACAGGCAAGAAAAAAGCATCTTGTTCAAGTTGGTGTTCTCAGTCTTCTATTAGCAATAGGAACCAGCCCAGTGTGATAATAACCTCTCTCTGGGATGGCTTCTTAAAAGGAAACAAGCTACCCACTTCAATGACCATTTCGAAGAGGAATCCTGGCAGGTATTGGGGGTCTTGGCAAACACCCCCCAGCACTAGGACATCTTCGAAGAGAACAGTTTTGAGGAATGCCTTCCATTATTGTGAGCATGCATACACAATTAGGGAGAAAACCACCCAACTCTGACTTCCAACCCATTTGAACTTTCCCCTACTTCTCCTTTTTGATAAAAGGCAACCTAGCCCCCTTGGAGATTGTTCAGAGGCAGTGAGGAGCCACAGAGAAAGCACATTTTCATCAGGCTGTTATTATGGGAACACTGCCAACAGGAAAAATAATGGGCAAAGAAAGAAAATTCTGATTATCCAACGAAGAGGCTTGAAGCATCTGTGGCTTAAGGCCAAGAGACGGAAGGGAAATTAAATGACAAAATAAATCAAAGATGTCTTCACCCACAAATGTGTTTGAAAGGGCAGAATGCTGCCTGCTTGTGCTGCCCAAGGTTTTCCCCATGTAACATATTTAGAGTTGATTTTTAGCTCATTATTGCAATTTTCTTTCAAGAGCTTTAACAGTCACAATTCAATTTAACTTCTCTTTTTTTTTGGCCATAGTAAATCAAGTATTCTGGATGGATCCCATCTATGGTTTTCAGTTATCTTGGAGACTTTTCCCTTGACAAAGATGAAAAAGAAAGACTTGAAAAGATTTTAGAATCCAGGGGATGCCACCTTTCATATAGGAAGGAGGAGTAGTTCAAAGAGGGACAAGTACAGGGCTGTCCATGAGAATGACTAAAAACCTAGTCACCAGTGTTGAGTACTTGTGAAAGTCAGAATAATTTTTATTACTACTACAAATATTTCTCAAACAGTACTCAGTCCCAGGCATTCTGCAATGAGTTTTATATTCACAGTCTTACTTAATTTGGATGAGAAACATGGTGGTCTGCTTTCTAAAGGATTTCATTCCATTAAAAGGCTTTTAAACAGGAAACAATTTGGAAATTATGCTATGGTTTACAGATGTTAGTTATTAATGTGATGTGTACATCATGGGATCATATTTTAATTTATCAATCGATATGTTTTTCATTTCTAATAACAGTCTCTCATCCTCTGGGCATTCTCCACAGATGCAAGATTAGAGAGCTCTCCTGGCCTGAAACAACTGTCAGTGTAACACAAAGGCAGAGAAATGAATTTTTGAGTTTCCAAAGCCCTGAAAAGTTGATCCTGTAAACAATAGATCTGGAACAATAATGATGGTAAGAGTCACCTTTTCTATGTCCAACCAGAAGCTGGACAGCTTTCTTAAGTGACCCTGAGAAGTGACCTGGGTATTAAACCCTTGGTAGGGACAGAGGAGCCTGGCAGGCTACAGTCCATGGGGTCGCAAGAGTTGGACATGACCTAGCAACCAAAGCACCGCCACCACCAGGGTGCAGTAGAAACCTCAATTTGGAGGAGTTGAATAATTTAGAAGACTGTCCTTCCTTCCCCTGATTCTCCCTGGGGAAGTGACATGCTGCTCACCACCGCCTTGGCCTCAGAATTACTGGGGAGTTTTAATAAGAGGTAGCTTCAGAGGGTCTCCATGAAGTTGAGACTGAGATCTCATTACAGAGATTTTCTCTGGGTTTCATTTGGCTTCAGGAGAAACCAAATGTTTCTCTCATCTCTGGGTGGTCAGGAAAATGGCTGACAGGCCGCCAACCTGAAAAGCACCAGGGTTAGGCTGGAGAAGGAAGGGCAGCGATGAACTGACCTCTCCAAGACTCTGCAGTCAGGCAGACCATTTATTATATATCATAGTGGACAGGGGACAACACCTTGACTTCTTTCCTTGGCATGTGACACTTCTGCTCTCCCAACATTATAGGCACAACTCAGAGATCAACTGATTGAAATGACCCTCAACAGACTGAAATGAATTCTCTGTCTCTTGGAAGACTGAGTGCTTGAAAGAACAATTAAGCTAATGTGCACAAAAGTAACAAAAGCTGTGTTTCTGCACACTGGCACCCACACCATCTCAGTGTACAGGGATGACATGTAAGAAAGGAATTAGATATCACATCCATTAACCGCTAGGGAGATCTTGGCAAATCATGCTACCTTTCTGAACTTCAATACCCTCATCTAGTGAACAAGAGAACTGGGTTAAAAAAAAAAAAAATGTTCTATGGAAATACCTCTTGGGTTTCCAGAGGGAAAGGTCATTTCATGGGACCTAGTTCAAGACTCCCCTGCACCAAATTTCAGCTGGGGCAACTCGATTTCAGTCTGATTTTTTTTTTTTTAATGTATTGGAACCAATGCATTGAGTGCAGAGTTTATGATTCTCCTCCTGCAATGGTATATTTTTATCATGGTATCACTCCTGACTTTTTCTTATTTGACTTTTTCCCTTTCTTTCCAGTCTCCACTCCTGTTTTTGACAGTAATGCTGGCAACCTCACATATTTCCAAAAGCTCCCTTTTTACTTTGTTTACATTGAAGATACATGTAAGATTTACTTTTGGAAAAAAAAAAAAGGATTAACTCAGTTCTGTATAAAGCAGTTTAAAAACCACTTGATTCCTTATTGACTTCTAAGGTCCTTTCTACTTTCTATATTCTAGGCAGATTTTTGAGCGGTGAATTATAACTTTCCTCTCAAAAGACGCATTGAAGACCTAAACCCTCTGAAGCTCAGACAGAAGAGTAAAAGGCAACAGTAATTTACAAATATAATAATTCAACTTCTCTGTTTAAGAATAATTCCTATTCTCTGGATGAATAGGAAGTGTTCCAATATGCCCCTCATTCCTTTCTTCCATTTGTTACATATAGTTTGTCATTCTCCCCTCTCTTTGTAATGTCTTTTTACACCCTGCACTATAAGATGGATTGCCAAAAAACAGAAGAAGTCATTTCAGGGTTGTTGTTTTAAAACTTTTCTTCCAGTGCAAGAAAACCCCACTAGGGAAGTGCATCTATACCTACAGCAGCAAGAGATTGCCTCATTCCCAAGGTATGTTTTGCAGTCTGCCCCTAGAACAGGATTCCAGGAGCTGATCAGCTCCTGCTATCTTAGCACCTGTTTCTTGATGGTTTCTGCTTTGGTGACATCACATGTTTGATTGCTGCACTGTAGAGATATGATGAGTATAATTCTGTGCTGGAAGGCTTCAGTTTGGAAAGCTTTGGTCCTGTGTGGGAGAAACGGCAGTGAAACAGTAGCATCAGGGTGCTGGGATGTTACCATGGTCTGTTCTCTTGCATTGATCATTTGTGTGCCAGGGCAGATGGAGGACCTGTTTTCAGAAGATGTGTCACTCCATGCCAGGTTTGCTTAATGAAATCTTGTCTAGTCCCAGCACGTGAGTTAAGATATTTTATTTAGATAATTCATTTATGCATGCATACATCCACACACACAGTCAGAAATATTTATTGAATACCTGTGATGTGTGGGGCTCTATATTTCAGAGATATAAAAATAAAAAGACAGGAAAACCCTTGTTCTCATGGATTATTTATTGATGGATGAAAGTGTTAGTTGCTCAGTCATGTCCAACTCTTTGCAACCACATGGACTATAGCCCACCAGGCTTCTCTGTCCATGGAATTCTCCAGGCAAGAATACCAGAGTGGGTTGCCATTTCCTTCTCCAGGGGATATTTCCCACCCAGGAATTGAACCCATGTCTCCTGCATTACATGCATTTTTTTTTTTTTTTAACTGTCTGAGCCACCTATGGATGGATGGAGTGGGGCAATACAAAAGCTAAGTAAAAATAGATAATCAGAAATCTTCCAGCAAACAAAAGCCCAGGTCCAGATGGCTTCACAGCTGAATTCTACCAAAAATTTAGAGAAGAGCTAACACTTATCCTACTCAAACTCTTCCAGAAAATTGCAGAGGAAGGTAAACTTCCAAACTCATTCTATGAGGCCACCATCAGCCTAATACCAAAACCTGACAAAGATGACACACAAAAAAGAAAACTAGAGGCCAATATCACTGATGGACATAGATGCAAAAATCCTTAACAAAATTCTAGCAATCAGAATCCAAGAACACATTAAAAAGACCATACACCATACAACATGACCAAGTGGGCTTTATCCCAGGGATGCAAGGATTCTTCAATATCCTCAAATCAATCAATGTAATAGACCACATTAACAAACTGAAAGATAAAAGCCATATGATTATCTCAATAGATGCAGAGAAAGCCTTCAACAAAATTCAACATCCATTTATGATAAAAACTCTCCAGAAAGCAGGAATAGAAGGAACATGAAGTGAAGTGAAGTGAAGTGAAGTCACTCAGTCGTGTCCGACTCTCTGTGACCCCGTGGACTGTAGCCTCCCAGGCTCCTCTGTCCATGGGATTCTCCAGGCAAGAATACTGGAGTGGGTTGTCATTTCCTTCTCCAGGGGATCTTCCATACCTCAAAATAATAAAAGCTATATATGACAAACCCACAGCAAACATTATCCTCAATTGTGAAAAATTGAAAGCATCCCATAAAGTCAGGAACAAGACAAGGATGCCCACTCTCACCACTACTGTTCAACATAGTTCTTGAAGTTTTGGCCACAGCAATCATAGCAGAAAAAGAAATAAAAGGAATCCAAATTGGAAAAGAAGTAAAACTCTCACTGTTTGCAGATGACATGATCCTCTACATAGAAAACCCTAAAGACTCCACCAGAAAACTACTTGAACTAATCAATGAATATAATAAAGTTGCAGGATATAAAATCAACACACAGAAATCCCTTGCATTCCTATACACTAATAATGAGAAAATAGAAAAAGAAATTAAGGAAACAATTCCATTCACCATTGCAACGAAAAGAATAAAATACTTAGGTATATATCTACCTAAAGAATCTAAAGACCTATATATGGAAAACTATAAAACACTGATGAAAGAAATCAAAGAGGACACTAATAGATGGATGCTGGTGCACTGGGATGACCCAGTGGGATGGTATGGGGAGGGAGGTGAGAGTGGGGTTCAGGATTGGGAATACGTGTACACCTATGTTGATGTATGGCAAAACCAATACAATATTGTAAAGTAATAAATAAATAAATAAAATAAAATCTGAAAAAAAAGATATGAATTTAGAAGATTACAACTAAAAGAAAAAAATGATGCACATAAAAGGAATGACTAGTGTCTCAAGGAAGTAAGGAGGGAAGTTGGAATTTTTAAACAAGATAGTGTGTGAAGACTTCACTGAGGAGGTAACATTTTAGGGCAATTAACCTTGCTGCTTTCTGCAGGTAAATAGTAATGAACTTGGAATCAGAAAACCTGCATTTGACTCTTGTTATGAACTGAATTATGCAACCTTCCCTGTTCATATGCTGAGGTTTTAACTTTTAGGACCTCAGAATATGACTGCATGTGGAGATAAGGCCTTTAAAGAGGAAATTAAGTTAAAATGAGGTTGCTAGGGTAGATGCTAATCCAATATAACTGATGCCGGAGGAAGAAGACGAGACTCCTAGGACGTGCCTATATGGAGGGAGGAGAGACCTTGGGATCTCACAGGAAAAAGGTGACATTTGGAAGCCTGAAGGGAAACCAAATCAGTTGGCACTTTAATTTTGAACTTTCAGCCTCCAGAACCATGAGAAATAAATTTCTGTTGTTTAAGCCACCCAGTCTGTGGCATTTTGTTATAGCAGTTCAGGCTGACTAGTTCAACTCTGAACTCTGATCCTTGAGACCTGCCCTCTTGATCTTCATATTTGACCTGAACACTTGGACCCTCAAACTCAACATGTCCCTGAATGAGCTCATGATCTTCACCCTCATCAAGCTGGCTCCACCCACATATCTTCCCACTTCTCTTGATTTCAGCTCTAACCTTCTAGTTTCTCAGATCAAAAACAGTCACCCATGGGGTCACTGTTTTTGTCAAACTCTAAATCCAATATGCCAGCAAATTCTGCTGGTCCTACCTTCAAAGAATATTGAGGTCTAGCAATGGCAACCCACTCCAGTACTCTTGCCTGGAAAACCCCATGGACGGAGGAGCTTGGTGGGCTGCAGTCCATGGGGTCGTTAGGAGTCGGACACGACTGAGCGACTTCACTTTCACTTTTCACTTTCATGCAATGAAGAAGGAAATGGCAACCCACTCCAGTGCTCTTGCCTGGAGAATCCCAGGGACGGGGGAGCCTGGTGGGCTGCCGTCTATGGGGTCGCACAGAGATGGACACGACTGAAGCGACTTAGCAGCAGCAGCAGCAGCAGTTACTCATCACCTGTGTTGCTACCACTCTGCTGCTGCTGCTGCTACTAAGTCGCTCAGTCGTGTCCGACTCCTAGAGACCCCATGGACTGTAGCTTGCCAGGCTCCTCTGCCCATGGGATTTTCCAGGCAAGAGTACTGGAGTAGGGTGCCAGTGCCTTCTCCACCACTTTGCTGCTACCACCACCTAAATTTCTGCAGTGGATGCGGAACAGGTCTTGCACTTCCCACCCTTGCCTTCTCAGGATGTGTTTTCCCAGCAGACAGAACTTTTTAGCTCACCTACATCTTCCCCATGCTGACAGCCTCCAATGAGGACATACTGGATGTCTTCCCTTTAATCCATGATAACACTTTCCAATCCTCTGCCTGCTTTTGCGTCTCTGTCAAATGCAAGTGATGGGGGCCAACCCTTCTGCTACAGCAAACTCTGAATAAAGAAAGAGCCTCTGCTTAGTCCCATTTGGGTGGCCTTCATTTATGTCCACAAAAGGCATGTTTAAAATATTTGATAATGATGCAGACTGGTTTTATGGACCACACTGAATATTTTTAAATTTTATCTTTGCTCCATAAACTGCTTATTTTGAAGATTGCTTATAGATCAGAATAAGAATAGATAAGTAAGCAATTATTGGACTAAATGGAATTGCATGAGCCTCTCTTGTTAAGCTCCCTGTTAGAGGATCATACTTAAACCACTTCAGCATTCTCTAAAAATCTGAGTTGCAACTAAGCACTTTAACCATTTCAATGTTTCACTCTGATGACCTTCTTCCCTTTTTTCTACATGGATAATAATTTTCATTTTGTTGCAGTTCAAGTTTACGTATATTTGTTCTCTCCCCAGTAGAGATGGACATCAGAATCTTCTATGTTTTTAGTCCTTCAAGCACTTGAAAATCTGTTAAATTGCACTTTATGTTATTTTCTCAATAGTGGAACACACTTGCCTTCATTATTTTCCATATAATTATTCTTTTCTAATATAACATTCCCAATAAATCTGTTTAGGGATCATAGCTGTGTGTGATTTTATCTACTTATTTATGTAAAGAATTCTTTGGTTAAACAAGTATTAAGTATAATCGCAGGACTTCCCAAAGCCTAACATACAGAGTAAATTCTTAAGAAGTGTAGATATTTAAATGATACTGAAGGATTTTTTTTTCTTATAGAGCATCTTCATGTTTGGGTTTCATGAGTCCTAATGCTCACATACTGTCATGACGCTGATAAACTTTTCCAGGTTTCTCCCACATAGTAAGACTTATATCCCAGGATGGTATTTGGCTTGTTTGTTAAAATACTGGGACTGAGAAGCTAAAGGCAGAAATCAGATCATTCTATTGTAAAAATAACAGTATTCTATAGGTAAATCACGTATTGATCTTAGCATTTTTGTGTCCTATATATACATCAATTACTTTCATTATGCAAACCTTTAAAAACCACACTACATCTTGGTTGGGTATGGCGTGAAAAACTATCAGGGTTTAAAATAACAGCTGACATAACTTCTGTACTTCATTTTCTTGCTAAATAAGACCTTCATTCCCTGCTAAATGTGTTATTTTAACACATTTTAATTAGCTCCAAGCCCAAGATGCCATTGTGCACAGAGATATTTAATATTAAGGAAAAGTGAAAACTGTTAGTCGCTCAGTTGTGTTTCGACTCTTTGTAACCGCATGGACTATAGGTAGCCTGCCAGACTCCTCTGTGCATGGAATTCTTTAGGCAAGAATACTGGAGTGGGTTGCCATTTCTTTTTCCAGGGTATCTTCCCTACCCAGAAATGGAACCTGAGTTTTCTGCATTGGCAAGTGGATTCTTTATAACTGAGTGACCTATACTTCAATTAAAAGAAAAAAAAAGTTAAAAAAAAAAAAAAAGCAGGTCTAAGGAGGAAGTTCAAAGTCAAAGGGTGAAAAGATCATTCTAACCTTGGAGATGGTGGAAGAAGCAGTGAGTAGTTGGTGAGTAATGATCTTATCTACTGCAGATGGACTGATTTGCATTAGAAACGGATCCCTTTCTGCCAAGAAATATTCTTTTAACATGTCAATGCTATTGGAAGAAAAACAAACAAACATAAAGGTTCTCCATTAACAAGAGCTTCTCAGGCAGGGCTTCCTGGTAGCTCAGCTGGTAAATAATCCACTTGCAATGCAGGAGACCCTAGTTCAATTCCTGGGTTGGGAAGATCTGCTGGAGAAGGTTCCGGCTACCCACTCCAGTATTCTTGGGCTTCCCTGGTGGCTCAGTTGGTAAAGAATTGGCCTGCAATATGGGAGACTTGGATTCAATCCCTGGGTTGGGAAGATCTCCTGGAGAAGGGAATGGCTACCCACTCCAGTATTCTTGCCTGGAGAATCCCAGAGATAGAGGAGCCTGGGGGGCTACAACCCATAGGGTCGCACAGAGTCAGACACGACTGAAGCGACTGAGCATGCATGCATTCCTTTAACAAACTGTTTTAACTTTGTTCAATTGCCTAATATGCAGTGTCCATCAATAGCTAAGAAGAAGAATCTCTGGAGTGAAACAAAGATGGATCCGTATTACCAAGGGGCCTTGGGGTTCCGGAGAAAAGGAAACCTGCATTCACGTCACAGTATGGAGGGCACATGTAAATCTAGATAAGTGGGATGCTCAGGGCCTAAGGAAAAAGGTAAATTTCACTGGACATGTGGATGCCCCTCCTAAATAACAAGTGAAAGGGTAATAAAAGGAGTTTACAGGTCCCTTAGGTTTACAGCTTACATCAGTTTAGAGTTTACACAGAATGTCTCAAATACCATTTTTATTGCCCTGAGCTCCGCAATAGTTACACTGCCAATTTGGAGTTAATTGTTATAAAAAAGTTAGCATAAATTCTTTTCCATGAGAGTTGAATAAATAGATTTTTGCTTTTGATTCTCTGAAAGCATTTTCCTTTCAGTCACTTCTAGTTTTTAATTTATCAATAGTATTTGACATGAGGTCATCAGAGCTGCCAGGCTGGCTCAGGTCATGAAACACATATGCCTTGCAAGGTTCTGAGGCCTGTGGAAGCTTCAAGGAGTGGTAATTGTTGCATTAGTTGGGCTTCAAAGGAATGGGAGAAGTATAGTGGCCTTGTCCAAATATGAAGTTCAAACCTGTCTCCAAGTATTAAAACATCAACATGTGTGAATTGAGAGAGTTGAGTATGAGTGTGAAGCTGGGAGAGCGGTTTCTGTATAAATCTTATTTGGTTATTTAGAATGATATAATTGGAATACAAAATAGCCACATTTGGACAGAGCACAATTCCACTCCCAAATGTACAAGCCTCCTCTAACTACACTGTCATGTAAATTAGGTCGAAATATGCTTAAAAACCTACAGCTCTTGGAATAAAGGGTATTTTCCCCAAGCTCGTTTTAAACAAAATGAATGACATATTCTCCCACAAAGAGAGATGATTGACATTACATATGCCATGAAATTTTCCTTTTTAAAATCATGACATTTATAACATAAAGAGATAGCAATTATATTATACAGTCTTCAAACTAAAAAATTAAAAAAAAACAATTCCTACTGGGAAAACAGGAATAATATGTCCTACAAAGAATGCAATTAGACAGAGCTAGATTAGAGAATCCACAGAGGGTAAGACACAGGGCTGATTATCTTGAATTTAATTTGCTGCTTTTGATATTTCCTCCTGCATTTTAGTGATTCCATAGAGATCAGCCTGCAACAACTTCATTATTCAATTGGTCTGCTTAATGTGATAGTGTTTTTTGGTTTTTTGTTTTTTTTTCATCAAGTATAGTAAAATATAACTGCCCAGACCTGTATCAGTCTTTCAGCTGTCTTGTCATTTCCAGCGGGAAAGTAACAGTAAGGTACTTGACATCTAAATCTCCCTTGAGGTAGGTTCAATCAAACTTTCTTTTAAATGGGGGCACTTGAAGTTAAGTTTTATAAATATTGAGATACGTTGATGTTGAGAATAGACCCAAACTTGGTAGATGGAAGAAAACATCTCTGGGTGCCTTCTCTGTCTCTTGAAATGCCAGAGTTCAAAAATAAATAAATAAATAAATAACTACCAAGAAGCTATAAATAATCAAGGGATTTTTATTTTACCCCACAAAATAGCCAGGAATTTTTATAAGGCATAGGAGATATAAATTTGTAACTTTTAATTTGCTTATATATCTTATAAACCCCACTGTTTCCTCATCTAGATGTACTGAGTCTGTCTGTCCCATGCCCAAAGACATGCAGATTTTAGCTTCCTTAATATTTTCCTCAAGAAATTTCATCACATTCAATATATCATGAATATTTTATTGCCTTTACTACAAATTTAGCAGAAATATGGAGGAATTCTTTCCATATACAGACCTCACTCTTGCAGGCAACTTCCTACATTCTCAAGAGTTTGAGTATCTCCAAAGTTCAAATGGTTTTCCCCTTTCCTCTTTTTCTACGTTATTCACACTTGCTTCTCTTTATTTAAACTGAGCTGTGGACTCCACAAATTGCAGTGTTTAGTAAAACAGAAATGCACCATATTGAGCTTTGCAACTGATGCTTATTACTTGAGGAAATCCTTTAGGTTTTGCTACCCTACCATATCCAGTTCCACAAGTTTTTCCTCTAATCACACATAGTTATGAGCCAAAAAGTGAATTGGCAGTACAAAATCACCTAACTTTTATGAAGCTCTTTTTCCTTTGAATTTTTGGCTTGGAAAAGAGATTGTAATAGTGATATTATTGGTGGGGGGCAGTAGCTTGGAATTTCATGAGTAGAATTCTAATTTTAGGTGCTAGAAGGCAGTGCATTTTTTTCCCCCTTTGGATGTCAAATAATGCACAACTTTAAGGAAGTAGCAGGTAAAACAGACAAGAAAATCTGGTTCTAATCATCCTACTGGAAACTTTTTCTTTCAATATTGTATCCTGTGTATAAGTAACCTAAGACCTCTAGTAGAAATTCACAAGGCTAATGCAATACCATCGATTATTGAATCTGAAGGAAATAAACTAAGTTGTTTTTTTTTTTAACTATAGTCACTTCTAGTCCGAAAGTAAATTAGAAGGGTATGGCTGGATGGCATCACGGACTCGATGGACGTGAGTCTGAGTGAACTCCGAGAGATGGTAATGAACAGGGAGGCCTGGGGTGCTGCGATTCATGGGGTCGCAAAGAGTCGGACATGACTGAGCTGAACTAAACTGAACTGAATCTAGAAAATAATTCAACTCTGCTGCTGCTGCTGCTAGGTTGCTTTAGTCGTGTCTGACTGTGTGCGACCCCATAGACAGCAGCTCACCAGGCTCCTCCGTCCCTGGGATTCTCCAGGCAAAAATACTGGAGTGGGTTGCCATTTCCTTCTCCAATTCAACTCTGTTATAGTTAAATACTACATATTAGGCAATCTTAAGCATATAGTGAATTTGTTTTTTCCAATGATGCTATTTAAAAAATATTCTGAACTATTTGTTGACTTATGATTTTTAAATTACTACCTTATGCATATTTAAATTGCTTCTATATGTTAATTTTAAATTATTGGTTTCATACTCTCACATTTTATAAACATGATTTTTTGAAGTTTTTCCTAATGATCTTTATTACCACAGGAAAAACCATAGCCTTGACTAGATGGACCTTAGTCGGCAAAGTAATGTCTCTGCTTTTGAATATACTAAATAGGTTTGTCATAACTTTCCTTCCAGGTAGTAAGTGTCTTTTAATTTCAAGGCTTCAGTCACCATCTGCAGTGATTTTGGAGCCCCCCAAAAAATAAAGTCTGACACTGTTTCCACTGCTTCCCCATCTATTTCCCATGAAGTGACGGGACTAGTGTTTTGTCATCACTGGAGCTACTGTTTGCATCATCTAAGACATTTTTCTGACAACTCCATTTCTCTCTAATTTCTTCAAGACTTTTAAAATCCATGTAAGAGCATATCAATAGAGAATTTTATCCCAAGCCACAAGTATTCATTCACATAACCTGAGAAGAGCTGGTTTCTTGTTCATTCTGTAGGTGTAAAGTCATGCTCTCCAATTACTGGGTGGCCTTTAAAGTAACCTGAAAAAGCTTGTTTACAACAGGCATCCAATGCTTGCAATTCTAAGGTCACACATACTAGGATAATTACCAAACCTTTGTTAAGTGTCCACATCTTGCCTCACTTGTTAACAATTCTACTTTCTGGCCCCTGTGACCTTTTCCAACCAGCGTTGATTGCGGTCATCTCTAGCTAATACAGATCTTCAAACAGTTCTTCATTTGATTAAAAAAAGGTAACTGAGAGATGTTGTAAATAGAATAGCACCCCGTACTCCAAAGATGTCCATGTCTTTGTCCCCAGAATTTGAAAATATGTTAGTTTGAATACGTTAGCTTTTATGGCAAATGAGAATTAAATTTACAGAAGAATTAAAATTGCTAATCAGCTGATCTTAAAAAAAGAGATAATCCTAGATGATACACAGGCCCAAAATAATCACGAGGGTCCTTTAAAGTGAAGGAGTGAGGTTGAAAATTAGTCAAAGAGAAGAAATGACACAAGAAGAGGCTGGAAGATTTGAAACATGAGAATTTGCTCTCCACAGGCCCTGCTGTCTTTGACAATGGAGGAAGGCTCATGCGGGAAGATTTTAGAAGCTGGGAACAGTCCTCAGCTGACAGCCAAGTAAGGTAACAGGGGCCCCTGTCTCATAACCATAGGGAACTGACACTTACAACAGCCTGAATGAGCCAAGGAATTGATTTTCCCCAGAAAGAAATCTCTAGATAGGAAAATAGTCATCCTGACACTGTGATTTTAGCCCTGAGAGACTGTATTGGACTTCCAACTATGGAACTGTGAGATGATAAATTTGCTTTGCTTTGCTAGGACTCTGAATTTGTGACAGGAAACAAATATTTGAGCATACCTGTATTAGGGAACCGTTGACTGAAACTGCCTGACTTGACGAGCCACAATAATAACTGCTAGCCTGGGTTATCTCACTATAGGAGGTCTGAATAATTAACGTGGTGTTGCTGCTGAAAACTAACAGGGAGAATTTGGGAGGGGCCAGGAGGAGGGGTGGGGGTGCCAGCCCATAATACTGTCCTGCCACCTTCCCAGAATCCTTCATGCTGGTATCCCTCTTGGCTAAGAGGTGCTCTGTGTAACCAAGAAGGACCCTATGGCTGCGTGTGTGCTCAATTGCTAAGTCATCTCTGACTTTTTGTGACCCCGTGGACTGTAGCCTGCCAGGTTCCTCTATCCGTGGAGTGGGTTGCTATTTCCTTCTCCAGGGGATCTTGGGATTAAACCTGCCTCTGCTTCATTGGCAGGTGTGTTCTTTACCACTGAGCTGAATCAGACCAAATATGAGCCAAGAAAGATGACTGGCCGGAGACAATCCAGAAACTAATCCCGTTACTGTAAAACCTAAAACTGCCATGTAGCAAAATTTCTGCTGGGTTCCCTTAACCTGCTGTTCTCTGCTCAGCACCCCTTCCCTACCCCCAAGAAAGTCTTTTGCTTTGGAACTTCCCTAGTGGTCAAGTGGTTAGAATCTGACTGCCATCGCCGAGGACATGGGTTCCACGTGTGGTCCGGGAAGACCCCACATGCAGCAGAGCAGTTACACTCATGAGCCACAGCTACTGAGCAAGAGTGCCTAGAGTCCATGCTCCGCAATAAGAAAGGCCACTGAAATGAGAAACCCTTGCACTGCAAGGAAGAGCAGCCCCTGCCTGCCACAACCAGAAAAAGCCTGTGCACAGCAGCGGAGACCCAGCACCCCTCAAAATAAAGTAATATTAAAAAAAAATTTTTTTTTTGCTTTGTCAGCCTGTGTGTCTCTTTGGACAATTCACTTTCAAGTACTAGACAAGAGCTCACTCTTGGGCCCTGGGAGGGATCCCCCTTCTGCAAAACTTTAATCTAAGACACTTAATGACAACTTGAATACCAGGTAACATTTGCTTTTAAGGAACAAAACGATTTAGGCAGAGAAATTAAGCCTTATATTCAGCATATATTATCTATCATGGTGGTAAGTTATTCCATCATACAATTATCACATCAGTAATACACACAGAGCAAATGAGTAGAAAGCACTGCCTATTTCCTTCCTCTCAAAATGAGTAACACTCAGATCCTCAAACCCCAAAAGAGGAATTTTTTAAAGCCACGGGGTAGATGTTCCTAGAGTTATCCAAAGACAATTATTTGCAAGGAAAAAAAAAAAAAAAAGTCTTTTGAGAGAAAGGGGGATATACTCATTTTTCCAGAGTCTCATTGTTCTACTACCCAAGGATTTGGGACTAAGCTATTGAATTTCAAAGTTTTTGTCAAAATGCTGCCTTTATCTAAGAATAGCACAATTTGGTACCACTTTAAAACATGAACGTGAAGAAAATGCCAGGTATGAGGAGGAGAGGCCCAGGGTTGTCCAGCCTGAGTATGGGAGGCTTTGTGAACAGCAGTGCTCAGGGAGGGACAGTGGGCCGAGTGTGGAGGTCTGGGCCATGGTGAATCCTGGCCATGATTCTGGGGGAGCAGAACTCTCTCTGAGGGGATCCCTTCAGGGGCTTATGAAGGGGAAAGACTTGATCAGATTTGTGTTTAGAAAGATCATGCCAAAGGACATAATAAGGTTAAAGTTACTGCTATAGTCTAGCCTCCACTTTCCCCAGGAAATCACAAATCTGGTGGGAATTGAGATGGAGGCACAATAACAATGACATTTGTAACTGTACACATATCCTCAACCCTCACAGTGATGCCCAATTTATCTCTGAGGAAGCTGGGGCTCTGAGCAGTAAACTCGCTTCCCCCAGGCCATGAAGCCAACAGTCAGTGCTAGCACCAGCCCTTCTGAGACAAATCAATGCTCCTTCTGCATTCATGGGATCGCCCTCTGTGCTTTCATCAGCAGCTCATCTGTGAAAGAGTCAATGACTGTGTCTAACTCCACAGGTTACAAGAGATCAGAACTGCATATGAGCTCTGAGTTGCATTTATTAAAACAAACAAGATACTTTAGAGTTCAGGGTAGGAAAAAACTAGTCTTCCTTCTCATCACAAGTGCTCTGATCATGTTAATTGAAATTCATTAAAAAAAAATAAATGATTTAATTATACAAGTAACAGGAAAAAATAATCAAATCCATTTTATGTTTTGGAAATAGTGAAATGTTGGCTGCATGTTCAGTTGCTCAGTCGTGTCCAACTCTTTGTAGCCCCGTGGACTGTAGTCCACCAGGCTCATCTGTCCATGGGATTTCCCAGCAAGAGTACTGGAGTGGGTTGGCATTTCCTACTCCAGGGGATCTTGCTGTCCTAGGGATAGAACCTGTGTCCCTTAAATCTCTTGCACTGGCAGGTAGATTATTTACCACCGAGCCTACCTCTGGTAGGCTCGAGCCTACCACTTGAGCTTCCTGTTTCTTGAATGCTTAGGCTCTGCTAGGTTAAACACCGCTCTTAACATGGACACAGTAAGATGACATTGTTATCTCATTTTACTGGAGGAAAACAGAGGCCCAGGTCAGTTAAGTGAATGTGCTCAAGGTCAGGAAGTGAAGACAGGGTCAGAGTTTGAGTCTAGGAACTTCTGTTTTAAAGTTCCTAACCTCCGTGTCACAATGCCTTAAGTCTGAGAAGGCAGTGGGTAAAGGGAATGTGAAAGAAAGTCAATATAAAATTAACTTTTTGGTGATTACTTATGACAGCTCCTAAACTTGTAGCATAAACTCAGGATCATTGATTTCTTCAAATATACTCAAGGGAATGCATGAATCTAGGACACTGTGCATTTTTCTAGAGAAACTTTTGTAATTTTTATCAGATTCTGAAAGAAATTATGTGACCCTACATATAAAAGGCATCACATCAAAAGGAAGGATTCACTGCTGAGTCTGGTTCCCCTGCCTTCCTCAGGGTCTCGGTGCTGGGAACCTGGGTTATCCTCAGGTAATAATAACTGCTTGTGGACCAACATCAAGATGGCTGTAACCCTACCTCCAGGCAGGCATCCTCCACAGCAATGCTCCTGTGTAGCATGAACTGGATCTTTCTTTCCTCAGAATCTTCTCACCCGTTCATTCTTCCCTGATCCGAGGGATTAACTGGCAAAACAGGAAATAGAATAACTTTGTTTTTCATTGAAACAAATCAAAGTTATGTGATAAAATATAGTCAATTATTTGTAGAAGTGTCATTACTATTGTAGCTGCTTCGCTATAAAATATCTGAAAGACTTAAGTCTGTTGGGTGACAGAGAATCAAAATAGATCAGGAAGCCAGAAGGGTTGTAGAAAGGAGATGGAAGACAGAAGAGGGAAAAAGGGCAAATTGATAAAGGACTAACACAGGGCCACCTGTGATGGGTGCTGAAGGGACCAGAGGGTGACTTGAAGAGAATGTACAAAATATTTGTCTCATCCTTCTCCAGACTCTTATCTGTGACCTAGGAAGTAAACAGTTTATTTTCTGTCATGGATTGCATCTGACAATATTGCAGGAGAAGAATGAGTACTTAAGATTCCAGGAATCAATGAATTCATTCTAGAGCTCAGCTTCATTGGTTCAAAGGCAGACAAAGTTCAAAAAACACAGCAAGTTTGTCTCACCCATTGGAAATTCCTGATAAAGTCGATTTTAGACCTTGTTAAGGTACAATATTTTTTTTTCTTTTCCCCTTGTTTTGATTAGTTCAAAAGGCCACCAACTTTACAGATAGCCTTTAAACTTGCTCTATTAACTTTCCCTGGGAGCATAACAGTCCAGTAAACAGTGCTTCAGACAGCCCGCTTTTCTCTGTGAGAACTGTGTGGCTGGTCAAAAGGGACCCTCGGGGATGGGGCTTCATACAAGAAGAAAGAAATACAGCCTGCCAACAAGCCGCTCTGAAAAGACAATAAGGAAAATGTCAGGAGCTGAATTTTATTTGTGTATCAATCATTTCATGAACAGCTTCCATTATTCCTGTTCACTGGCCAACTTTTACTTGAATGGTTGTTTTTTTTTTTTTTTCTTTTACCTTTTATGTAATTTCTTTTTCCTCCAGGTAGAGAGGCATTTTAATTTTTTTAACTCCAAATCACTCTCAATTTACAAAGTATGGCTTCAAAAGGCCAACAAATAAAATTAGAGTAGTTTTATGTCATTAACTACAGAGCTGTGATCGATGTGATATGATGTGTGTGATCACTCACCTAGAGGCAGGCATCCTGGAATGTGAAGTCAAGTGGGCCTTAGGAAGCATCACTTCAAACAAACTAGTGGAGGTGATGGAATTCCAGTTGAGCTATTTCAAATCCTAAAAGATGATGCTGTGAAAGTGCTGCACTCAATATGCCAGCAAATTTGGAAAACTCAGCAGTGGCCACAGGACTGAAAAATGTCATTTTCATTCCAATCCCAAAGAAAGGCAATGCCAAAAAATGCTCAAACTACCACACAATTGCACTCAACTCACACACTTGCAAAGTAAAGCATAAAATTCTCCAAGACAGGCTTCAACAGTTTGTGAAACATGAAATTCCAATGTTCAAGCTGGATTTAGAAAAGGCAGAGGAACCAGAGATCAAATTGCCAACATCTGTTGGATCATCAAAAAAGCAAGAGAGTTCCAGAAAAACATCCACTTCTGCTTTATTGACTATGCCAAATCCTTTGACTGTGTGGATCACAACAAACTCTGGAAAATTCTGAAAGTGATGGGAATACCAGACCACCTGATCTGCCTCCTGAGAAATCTGTATGCTGGTCAAGAAGCAACAGTTAGAACTGGACTTGGAACAACAGACTGGTTCCAAATTGGGAAAGAAGTACGTCAAGGATGTATACTGCCACCCTACTTATTTAACTTATATGCAGAGTACATCATGAGAAATGCTGGGCTGGATGAAGCACAAACTGGAATCAAGATTGCCGGGAGAAATATCAATAACCTCAGATATGCAGATGACACCACACTTCACTTCACAGGAAGTGAAGAACAAAAGAGTCTCTTGAGGAAAGTGAAAGAGGAGAGTTAAAAATTTGGCTTAAACTCAACATTCAGAAAACTAAGATCATGGCATCTGACCACATCACTTCATGGCAAATAGATGGGGAAATAGTGGAAACAGTGAGAGACTTTAATTTTGGGGGTCTCCAAAATCACTGCCGATGGTAACTGCAACCATGAAATTAAAAGACACTTGCTCCTTGGAAGAAAAGTTATGACCAACCTAGACAGCATATTCAAAAGCAGAGACATTACTTTGCCATCAAAGGTCTGTCTAGTCAAAGCCATGGTTTTTCTAGTAGTCATGTATGGATGTGAGAGTTGGGCTTTAAAGAAAGCTGAGTGCCAAAGAATTGATGCTTTTGAACTGTTGTGTTGGAGAAGACTCTTGAGAGTCCCTTGGACTGCAAGGAGATCCAACCAGTCCATCCTAAAGGAAATCAGTTCTGAATATTCTTTGGAAGGACTGATGCTGAAGCCGAAACTCCAATACTTTGGCCATCTGCTGTGAAGAACTGACTCATTTGCAAAGACCATGAAACTGGGAAGGATTGAAGGCAGGAGGGGGAAGGGGATGACAGAGGATGAGATGGTTGGATGGCATCGCCGACTCAATGGACATGAGTTTGAGTAAACTCTGGGAGTTGATGATGGACAGGGAGGCCTGGGTGCTGCAGTCCATGGGGTTGCAAAGAGTAGGACACGATTGAGTGACTGAACTGACTGAACTAGCTAGAGCTAGCATGCCTAGGTCAGGAAGACTGACAAAGAACAGTTCTGGAAAGCATTTGTAAAATTTTCTTTGCTCATCTGATATAAGGAATTATTCACCAGTTGCCCATTGCCTATATTCAGAGGTCCCAACTTAGATATTTAGTTTTAGAAATAGAACAAGTCTTAGGGATTAATGTTCATAAAGGTCAAATATGTTTCATCTCCAGGGTCAACTCTCAACTGATTGGGCATGGTCATTGGGAATACTATGTTAAGTAGGATTCTCATGTTCAATCTGGGTTCTGAGCAAAATGAGCCATGATAAACTTCTGTGTCCACCATGAGTGTAGAAATCGGGTAGAGCTGATGGAGATATTAATAGTTGTCATTCTGGCTGTAGCCCAACCCGTTAATTTACACATGACAAAACTAACGCCCATAGGGTAAAAAGACTTAAACTTCAGTCATTCCAGGATGTAACAGCAGACCCAGAGACACAATTTAAGCATAGACCTGAGTTCCTCACACTATCCACAATGAGCACGTATGATAAACAGATGTGTGAATATTTTTCCATCAGCCTATTGCAGTTTCTTGCCTTTGCTAATTTCAGATTTATATGATTAGATATGTCTTCCTTTGGAGTATAACTTTTGTAAAAATATTATGAGAGTGGAAACACTTCACACTTTATATTTTTATATGCGTTATTCTTTCAGATAATTTGCTATGGCAACATAAAAGAGAATGAGAGCAAAGAGTTCTCTATCTGGGTGAAGGAGATCAAGAGGGTGTTCACTGGGGCCTTAACAATTTCACCGGTGATAGGATAGAAGGGAGACATAGAAATATATGGCTTGGAAAGTAGGGGATGTGGTATTATATTATTTGCTGTCTTTATACCCCTTGAACACCCTCACATTGCCAGAGTTCTTCAGCATCCTGGCTTAGCCCTGCTTCTGTCTTTAGAACTATTTCCATAAATTTGGAATATTTCTATGTTGCATGCCTTTCCTACTTTTACATCTCATGCTCAAATTTCACCTTATAAGAATGATTCCCTTCCTCTCTTTTTAAAAAATAGCACATTCCATCCCATCCTTCTGTCCCTTTCCCCTAACATGTTTTATTCATACTTCGTTTCACATGACCACTGTAAATTCTTCCCGGCTGTATTTGTACAACATAACATCTGACACAGAATGTCTTTTACCTTTGTAACAAATGATTTGTTTGCTTTTCTCCCCTGTTTCTGGGTTGTACACTTTGTGATAAGCACAGTTGTTTTGTTTCTGGCAGGTTTCTCAGCCCAAAGGATAGTCTCTGGCACACTGTAGGTCTGCAGTGGAACCTATACAGTCTGTGAAACCTAAACTGGTCCCTATCTGATCCTTTATAAAAAAGGCTTGCTGACTCCTAAGACAGAGCATTACTAGGGATGAAAGTAGTCAACAGCAGCCATAGCTATCTCTCTGTAACTGACTGAGATGATCTGCCGAGAAGGTGAAGAGATTGAAAGAAGGAGGTAAAATAACAGAGTCGATGCCCCAGACCTTCAAGCTGCAAACCTCTGAGCAAATCCTGGATCTGTGCATTCTATTCTATGACCCTAATTCCTACAGGTTGTTAACTTTACTGCATATTTTTAAAAAACTATTAATACCTGAGGTCTGGTTTCACCAGAAGGCAGTTGGGGCTGTGAATCAGGCTTCCCCTGTCTTGATCTTAACACATGAATAACCCAGCTTTTTCTTGTATCCCTTACTCATCCTGAACCGAATCTCCATCTATTTCCCACAGTTCACTTCACACAGTATTGCTTCTGGACTGCAAGTGCCTGATTTTTCGACTAGCTAGTAAGATGATTATTTGACCCCCAAACCAGATCTTATTGTCTTCCCTGCTGAAGTAGACTGCCTCAGCTTTCGTTTGTCTTTCCTCAATTTATCACGATCTTTTGGTATTACTTCTACTTTAGATCAATAAGAAAATTTCAATGGCATGGTTTCTAAATCCTTATTCAAGTTACTAATAAAATATTGAGCATTACAGGACTAAAAACAGAGCCTTTTGATGTACCCCTAAAAAGCGCCCCAAGCTTTAATAAGATCCCATATATAAGATAATTCAACCGATTATAACTCACACAGGTTATATGATACAGCCTTAACTTGCCCTTCTGACCATGAGGTTACTATGAGGATTTTTTTTTTTAAATTCTTTACTCAATAATAGATGAACAGCAGTAGCATCCTGTGACATCTGGGTTATTCCTTGTGTCCTCAGTCACTTCAGTCATATCCAACTCTTTGCGACCCCATGGATGTAGCCCACCAGGCTCCTATGTCCATAGCATTCTCCAGGCAAGAATACCGGAGTGGGTTGCCATGCCCTCCTCCAGGGGATCTTTCCCACGCAAGGACTGAACCCTCATCTCTTCTGTGTCCTGTACTGGAAGGCAGATTCTTTCCCCCTAGTAGCACCTGGGAAGCTGGGTATAAAAGGAGAATATCACCCTTCTAATTAGGCTTGTGGTTTACATGGCACCTGTTTAGAAAACCAGACGATGACTGTCCCTTGCTTAAAACCATCCAAGTCTTCTGCGGCACACAGTGATGACCGTCAAATATCCCAGGTGCTTCTCTACGTTTTGCAGATCCCCTGCCATTAGGCAGAGTCTGATTACTAGATCAGGCAAGGAAATATGATGAGAAGTGACAGGTGTCTCTCTCTGGTGGAAGCAGTGACAATCCCATATGAATTTCTGCAGTATCTCTTTCCCCTGCCTGGGTGGTTAAGGATGACTGGTACTCTAGGTGGTGTAGCCACTAGATGGCAGAGCCTCCATTGCCTGGGGCCCTGAACTACTATGTGGAGAAGAGCCCCCTGCTTACCCCAGGGGGTCACGTCATGGTGTGCTATCTCTGCCTCACTTCTTCTCTAGCCACACTGACCTTGTCGTTGGTCCTGGAGGATGCCACACCCTTTCCAGACCTGAAGTTTTCCTGCATGTTCAGCTCTGGAAATCCAAGTTTCCTCTGCCTCAGCTGCCTTTCTACCCTCTCTGGACTTACTTCGACTAGTTTTCCTTCAGATCCTAACTGAAATACCACTTTCGGAGGGAAATTTCTTGACTCATTCATATTGTCTTAGAACTCCTATTACTATATGCATTCATGACATCCTGTATCTCTCCTTCAAAGTGCTTTGCAACTCTGCAGTTATAAAATGTGCAACATTTTAATTTAACTCTATTTCTTTTGCTAGAATATACATTCATCAAAGTAGGGGCTTTGTTGAATTCACAACTGTAATACCAACATCTTGTGTAAAGCTGGTGCACAACCCTCCAATTACTGATAACTACTGCATAGTCCCATGAAGTTGGAAAAAAGACAAACCCAACAGATTTTACACTTGTCCTTGAATTCCTCTAGTCCAGTTATCTGATTTCTTTTGATCTTTAAAGGCCAAAGCACTTAATATTATGCTTGAAATAGAATTACCTTCTCCTTTAAATTTAGCTTATCAGAGCTCCACATGATGTGTCAAACAGAGAAAGAAAATGGGTGAAAAGGACAAAGATGATGAAATTTGGTGTCCAGCTGTGCAAGATAGTCATGAGAAGAATGGAAACTGGAGTAGCAGATGCGCTACAGGGTTTATGGATATAGGGGATGGGTGGTTCCGTGAGACCCGGGGTTTTAAGAGGAAGGGTGATATTTAAAGGGAGGTACAGGTGCCTAGAACAGTTCCTGCCTTTCCTGGGGCCCAGGCACAAACTACTGCTGCTAGATTAACCTTTTATCTGCAGCCATGAGCAGACCACCATCCCAGTTCAACTGTATCACCTACAAAAACCAATCAGCTGCTGCTCCTACAGTGCCTAGGTTGGTGTGGGGAGCAAACTTGTAACAAATTACAGCTGAATCATCGATTCTGCTCTTTGGAGTTAATGAACCACTTTATAAAGTCATTTCATACAGTTGTTTCCAAAATTTGGAATCTCTCAGTCAAACCTAATGTAAGCATCTCCAGGGCAGAAAAGTTTCAAGGCTAATAGTGGCTTTTGAGTATGATGGTAAATTCAGCTGGTATCCAAAGATGTGTGTCTATCTCTGGCAGGAATGGGGATATATGCATGTGTTTCTAGTGCCACATACTGAAAGACACGTGACAGTGGACTTAAAACAGCTTTACATATATTCTCAGTTTCTGGGTACATATATGTATGTATATATGTGTGTATATACATACAGATATGCATATGTATGTATGTACTTATGTGTGTATCTGTGTGTGTGTGTGCACACGTGTGTATGTATATGGTTTCCCAGGTGGTGCTAATGGTAAAGAAGCTGTCTGCCAATGCAGGAGATGTAAGAGATGTGGGTTCCATCCTTGGGTCAGGAAGATCCCCTGGAGGAGGGCATGGCAACCCACTCCAGTATTCTTGCCTGGAGAATCCCATGGACAGAAGAGCCTGGTGGGTTACAATCCATAGGATCGCATAGAGTCATACATGACTGAAGCACATTTAATCCCAGAAAATATCTTAAGAACTAACTTTCAAAATGAAAAACAGAAACTAATTTGCATCTATGAGTGAGTGATAGTTGCTCAGTCATGTCCAACTCTGTGACCCTATGGACTGTAGCCCACCAGGCTCCTCTGTCCATAGAATTCTCCAGGCAAGAATACTAGAGTATGTTGCCATTTTATTCTCCAATTTGCATATATATTGTACTATAAATGGAATGATCTGCAATAAAATCTATCAGTTGTGGCTCTTCTTCTCAATCTGAATGAACACATTCTAGTCTTGACCATTAATGTTTCAAGACTGGATACAGGATAGCAGTTGACGACTGGTAGTCAGGACAAAACCAGAAGACAATGGGAATCAGGTGACCCTATCTTTTCTCCAACCACAGGCCCTTCATCTCAGGGAACTGGGAGCCAGAGCTTCTATTGTTACTCATGTTACTTATGTATTTCTCAGCATTTCTCAAGTAACTCTTACTGACATAGCACTTTTAAAATTCTAAAAATACCCCCTATGACCCTCATCACTCTATAATTTCCCTCATTAAGTGTGGTGGATGGTGACTGTGATCATCTCTCATGTCCAGAAACCAGATCCTCCTCAACTGGAATGAACTTTGAAGCAGGTTCTTTCCTAGAGTTTATAGATAAGAGCATAATGCAGTCAGTACCTTGACTGCCTAAGTAACAATCCCAGTCTAGTTCCACTGGTTTTCTGTCCTATGGAAATGTAAGATCATAAATGAGAATTATTTTAAGCTGCTACACTGTGGTCATTTGTTATATAGCAATAAAACACTAATACAGAAAACATTAAAATTAAAAACTTGATCTATATTTCAGAAGCTTACTCTCCAATTGGGAAAATGGGTTTTTTATTCTCTAAATGTTGGGCTGCCCAGGAGGTACCAGTGGTAAAGAACCTGCATGACAATGCAGGAAACATTAGGAGATGTGGGTTCGATCCCTGGGTGGGGAGATCCCCTGGAGAAGGGCATGGAAATCCACTCCAGTATTCTTTCCTGGAGAATCCTATTGTTAAAGTGCTGCATTCAATATCCCGGCAAATTTTGGAAACTTAGCAGTGGCCACAGGACTCGAAAAGGCCAGTTTTTATTCCAATCCCAAAGAAAGGCAATACAAAGAATGTTCAAAATACTGCACAATTACACTCATTTCACACACTAGCACAGAAATGCTCAAAATTCTCCAAGCTAGACTTCAACAGTATGTGAACTGAGAACTCCCAGGTGTTCAATCAAGATTTAGAAAAGCCATAGGAATCAGATATCAAATTGCCAACATCCGTTGGATCATAGAAAAGCAAGAGAATTCCAGAAAAACCTCTATTTCTGCTTTATTGACTATGCCAAAGCCTTTGACTGTGTGGATCAAAACAAACTGGAAAATCCTTGATGAGATGGGAATACCAGAGTCACCTTACGTGCCTCCTGCAAAACTTGTATGCAGGTCAAGAAGCAACAGTTAGAACCAGAGATGGAACAATGGACTGCTTACAAATTGGGAAAGCAGTACGTCAAGGTTGTATATTGTCACCCTGCTTATTTAACCTACATGCAGAATGCATCACGTGAAATGTGAGCTGGAAACAATGGAAACAGTGATGGACTTTATTTTATTGGGCTCCAAAATCACTGCAGATGGTGACGATAGCCACGAAATTAAAAGACGCTTGCTCTTTAGAAGAAAAGCTATGGCAACCCTTAACAGCATATTAAAAAGCAGAGATATTACTTTGCAGACAAAGGTCTGTCTAGTAAAAGCTACAGGTTCTCCAGTAGTCATTTAGGGATGTTAGAGTTGGACCATAAAGAAGGTTGAATGTTTAAGAACTGATGCTTTTGAACTGTGATGTTGAAGAAGACTCTTGAGAGTTCCTTGGATTGCAAGGAGATCAAACCAGTCAATCCAAAAAGAAATCAACCCTGAATATTCATTGGAAGGACTGATGCTGAAGCTGAAGCTCTAATACTTTGGCCACTTAATGCTAAGAACTGGCTCATTAGAAAAGACCCTTAATGCTGGGAAAGATTGAAGGCAGGAGAAGGGGACAATAGAGGATGAGATGGTTGGATGGCATTACTGACTCAATGGACATGAGTTTGAGGAAACTCTGGGAGATGGTGTAGGACAGTGAAACCTGGTGTGCTGCAATCCATGGGGTCACAAACAGACACAACTGTGCGACTGAACCACAACATTAACCATGCAACCGTGTACCATATACTGTGGTAGGCCGTGGGATCCAGAAATAGTGTCTGTTCTGAGGAGGATCCTAGATTGGAAGTATGAAAGCACCTACATGGCAGATGTATAGCTCTTTGCTGTGAAAAATCACAGGGAACACTGGGTTATGGATGATTCATTTTTCTCTGGGCAAGAAAGCCTTCTAAAAAAAAATGACAACAAAAATTAATACAGAATTTCAAAAGGCTCAAACGTGCCTTCCAATATTAGGTTCAAACAGGTCTCATAATATTTCCAGACAATTTCACCCAGTGATTGTACTTTAAATTTTTTATTGTTCAGTGGACACAGTGGTGCATTTAATTGCTTTCTTGGAAACTGTGGGGCCATTTATGCAAAATAAGAGTCTATATTGTCTCTGCTAGGCAAAACCTATCATTGCACCCAAAGTCGTTTAACGTGATTCCTTAGAAAGGAAAATCTCAAGAGTTGAGGAACTTGACAAGTAATTGCTGTTGATGAAAATTAAAATGCCTTTCCCTACTTTCCTCTTAAATACATTTGCCTGGATTTGAGAAAATAGACTTTTGAAGAGAGAGGAACTGATTACATTTCCACAACTGTAACTGTATAGTGGGAGGATAATGAGGATCACAGAGGAACTCAGCATCATAACTCTTTACAATAATTTTTAAGAGGGTCAAGAGAACCAGTCAAGTGTCTGTGTATGTATAGAGGTACGACTCAGGTCCTCATTTGATACTTCTGTCCTCTAAAAGAAAATGAAACAAGTACATTTGCTCAACAATTTTCTATCTTTTAAATTCAATTCCATATTTCTTCTCGTAAATTACAAATTGACCTTCAATTTTATGATCTTTTAGAATAATACAGCAAGGTCAAGAATATGAAAGGATATTATCATACAAAGATCATTTCTATGCAAAATACATATGCAAATATACACATGCACATACATGTCTTCTCATTTCTACTGGCTGACTTATTTAGAACTGAACAAAGTGGAATCTTGAAAGATGATGTCTTCCTAGGTTTCTTATGTCTAAAACCCAAGAATAATGACTATTGATCTTTGGTTCACCTTATAAAAAAAATGCACTTCATCCATTGGTTCACCATTAATGGCTCTCACATAACAATAGGCAGTAAAATTCAAAGTGCAAATTGGTATTAAAAGGGCATGAATAAGAGACCATTAAATGCAATTACAATAGAAATGAAAGAAAGCAACCTGCTGAGAGAGAGATAGAGAAAGAAAGGAGAAGGCGAGTGCCTATTAGGGGTGTGGCTTTATGATAAATGCAGCAAGAAAAGCTTTACTGAAAACTTGGGAGAGTTTAGTAGAGCTAGGAAGGAAGGAGGAAATTCAAAGGGTCAAGCTACTTTACATTACTGAGGTACTCTTCATAAGCCAGTTTAGCTCATTGGGGACTGTTGACTGATAGCAGTCAAATGACCCCACACAAACACACCCGTACACTCTACCCTTATCTGAGTCCCTATTTGAAATTCTCACCACTAGCATTACTCTTCAGGTAACCTTCTTGATGTCTATTACTGTCAAACCTGGTTAAGGATTAAGGTATTTATTGAGCACACAATTCAACTAGGTAATAAATTAACAAACGTATATTTGTTTAATTCACTTTAGCACTTTCAGGTATCTAGCAGACAACACAGCTCCAAGGAAATGAGACATGAACTAGGTTAGTTTTGCTGGGAGTTAAAAGATGCAATGGGGTTAGACTAACTGTCTGATATTCAGTGACAGTAGGTGGAGGAATCTGAAGCTGCTGAGATGCTGAGAGCAGATTGGGGGAAAGGGATGAGGCAGGAGCAAGAGTGCTATGTGCCACTTTACATCTATCAGTTCATTTAGTCTCAAACAAACCTATACAAGTAGAACACTTATCTCCATTGTAACTACCAAGACACCTGAAAGAAGTGGAACCATGGGTGCCAGAAAGTGTCAACAGAGTGTCTCCAGTGCCACGAGGACCAATCCAAAGAGTCTGGATCCTACTTCTCGCCCAAGGAATCTCTGAGAGGAGGTGGTGTAGGCAGCAACTGAGAAGACCTAGATGATCTTGGGTTCAATCCAAGGTGTGCTACTAACTAACTATATGACTTTGATCACTTATGGACCCTTTTCAACTTCAACTTTCTTATCAATAACTTGGGAACAAGAGTGCCTGTTACGTGTAAGAAGCTATCTGGCATGAGGACTTCTACCTAGTACAGTCAGGAAACCCCTAGTAATATCAACAATATGAAGCACAAAGAGGTTGTGTATCAGTTCAGATCAGTTCAGTCGCTCAGTCGTGCCTGACTCTTTGCAACCCCATGAACCGCAGCAAGCCAGGTCTCCCTGTACATCACCAACTCCCGGAGTCCACACAAACCCATGTCCATTGTGTCGGTGATGCCATCCAACCATCTCATCCTCTGTTATCTCCTTCTCCTCCTGCACTCAATCTTTCCCAGCATCAGGGCCTTTTCAAATGAGTCAGCTCTCCTCATCAGGTGGCCAAAGTATTGGAGTTTCAGCTTCAACATCAGTCCCTCCAATCAACACCCAGGACTGATCTCCCTTAGGATGGACGGGTTGGATCTCCTTGCAGTCCAAGGTACTCTCAAGAGTCATCTCCAACACCACAGTTCAAAAGCATCAATTCTTCTGCGCTCAGGTTTCTTTATAGTCCAACTCTCACATCCATACATGACTACTGGTTTGATCAAAGAACTGTGGCTTCTGTGAATGCTGTAGAACAAGGGATTCATTATGAAGCTAGTCCTTGCATGATTGTATAAGCTGATGGGGATGCTTAGGCAGGCTGTGGTCTCTGCATCTAGTGTTGAGCTCAGCATCACCAGAGGTGAAGCAGACTGGCAGTAAGGAAGGAAAGCCAGATATGGATGAGCAAAATGATGACAGGAACCCACATGGACAAGCAGAATCTGTGCTCTCCCACTTTGGTCTCCCACATGGATACATGTCTCCCACCTTGATGTGGTGTTGAGATGCAGAAGAAGCTGGCTCACTCTATACTTGGACCAGAGTGCAGAGAATCTAGTGGACTACCTGTGGTCCATGTGCTGCCCCAGCCAATAACATGCACCGGCAACAATGTATTCAAGCTTCATGCACCCACCCTAACCTTCAGAGTATAAAGATATGGTTGCTGCATTGCATCTGTCTTGCAAATAATTTCTCTTGTGGCTAACACTAAGTTTCACGACACAGGGAAGGGAATTCTGGGAAAAGCAGGTCCAGTTTAGCCAAACTGACAAAGTACAAGCCAACACATTCAGGAACACACATGTTCCAGTCTCAATAGAGGCCAGTTCCTTTATATTTTAAAATATAAATAGAGATGTTCTCTTGAAACAACAGCCTGACTCTTCCCGGAAACCACTTTCTGATGGGCAATAATAAATGTGGATCTAAACCCAGTCTCATCTGGACTTCCTGGAATCTAAGACTTTGCTTCTCACCAGCTTTGGAGCAGTAACTGCTGCCCAGGCACCATATTTTCAGTGCCATAAACATTAGACTTCTCACATACCAGGTTTATTGAACACTTCATTTAAAAAGCTCTGTGGACTCCTACTACAAGATGATCGAAATCAAACTCCTTAAGTTGTCCTTCCTATCTGGTCTCACACAGCTTTTTACTTTACTAGCTTTGTACCCTATCCCATTCTGATCTACTTTTAAGATAGCCCCTCCAAATCATATTGTAGTAGGCAGTAGGTATGTTACCCACTAGATAATAAGGTACTCATGAATAGGGGCTGACTCAGTATATGGTTGAATATATGGATGTATCAAAGAACAAATATTGTCTATGTCTGTTTTTCATTCACATTCATTCAATTATTTGACAAGTTTATATGGATAGGCTTCTATAAGCCAGGTACTCTATTCAGCATACATAAAAGAGATGAAAGCACCATGATCCTAGTCCTTGTGGAGTGAACATTCTATTCAGGAGTAAGATATTAAATAAAAGGTTTTGGGAAATCAATGTACAATCAGTCATTGTGATAAGGGCTGAGAGTGAAAATAAAATGATTGCTATTTTTATTAAGTAAATTCATTTTCAAAATGACTGATTGAGTCAAGAAATGTGATTTGTGGATATCAGAGAGCAACAGGAATTAGCCCAATGAAGAATGGACAAGCAAATAAATCTGTCTTAGTGCAAGGCTCCAAGTAATTGAAGGAGCCCATTCAATTAATCATTTATTAGCTGCAAAGCATTCTGCTAGGTAAGAAGTGAGTGGGACCTCAAAAACTGTCCAAAGAACTTTGAGAAAATATCCAATCACAGGCTCAGAATGGTTATGTAATATGACTAAATTAAGTTTCTCTTAGAGAATAATCTTTGCGGAGAAGTTCAGCTCTCAGGGATCAAGGCCATGTTATAAGAGTTTGGATACTCCTGATCAGACTAAAGACTCTCAATAAATACAGGAGGTATCAAACTCCTCAGACAACAATTTGGTAAAACAACCATTGAGCTTAGGGCATTGAATTTTAATAATGGAATGTTAATCATTTATTTTGTATCCAGCACATAAAATTCCCAGATGCCTACTACAGTGCCAAAAATGCACATGTGGAGAACAGCAGGTCCAAAATGATAAATCTTGTGATTCATACACCTTGCTTGCTGAAGGTCTCTAATGATTCATTTCATCACCATAGAGCAATTTCCTCAACAAAATGTGTCCTCATCCCTGAATCCAAACTCCTCATTTTCTATTCACTTTGTCTTTCAGTTTAGTCTTTGTCAAAACACTTCCCTCTTAAGAATCTCCTCCTTATAAAAACTGTGCCTTTGATCACCTCCAAAGCCTATGAAAGATTATGAGAGGTAAAAACAAAGAGAAGCTATTTAAAACCTTGCCAACCATCTGATCTCTTTGTTGATTACATCTGTTTGTGAATTTTTTTTTTCATGTCGTATTTTTGTTTCAGCTTGTCATGTGTGAGACAAGAGATTAAAAATGCATGTGAACATTCACTAAACAGAAGTTTTGATACATCATGTGATGTTTAGAAACATAAGTAGGTTTCAACTAACTTAGTGGAAAATACACTTTGAATTCAAAGAAGTCTTTATTTATCTGTTCTTTCATCCAATCATCCCTATATTTATTCAATAAAGATATATCCAGCATATTTTAGGAGCCAGATATTAGTGATCTCATGGTAAGCAAGACAGGCATGGCATCTACTTTTGGAGTGACAAGGTTAGAAAGAAATTAATACAATTTAATACACTACATTATATGCCTCTGTGTATGTCTGTGAGTATTTTAATACAATACACTCTATATACATCTGTGTGTGTATACATGCATGTGTGTATTGAGGGTAAAATAACATCACAATACTTGTTTAATATCCTGCCTCTGAGAGTGTAAAATTACATTAGAACTAAAATTTAGTGAAGAGAAAAAGCCAGCCTGCAAAAATTTGGGAGAAAGGATGTTTCAGTTTGAAGAAGAAACAAGTTAAGAGGCTGTGTCATGAGTTTGGCATGCTTGGGGAATCAAAAGAAATCCAAAGTGAATAAAATAGGGAGAGGGCTGCAAAATGTGGTACAAGATGAAAGTGGAAACATAGGCAGAGGTTAGATTATTGTGGGTTTACTTCTATTAGGAGCTCTTCATTTCTGGTATTACAGATCTAAGGATTCCAAAGATTCACGAAACTCTTAGTTTTTAGTGTACATTTGTTTTTTGTTATGCATCTGTGCACTTTTACAGTAGTCTTGACTCAAGGCAGTCTAAGAATTAAGACACGATCTGTTAATTTTATAGTTTTAATCCAGCATTGGCCTAATGTGCTTTTAATTAAAATGTTGGGTAGACACATCATAAATTGAGGATTAGCTTCTTTCAAAGTCTCATGACCTCTTCTATTAGTGACTGTAATATTTTGGTACTTCAACATTCTAATCCTAAATGGTTCAACTAGCTGTTATTTGAGGTTTTGTTTTTTTTCGTGCAGGAAAAAGGAAGTATTTCATTAAATCATGCCAAGGGTCATAGTGTTAAACCTGTTTGAGAAGAAAGATAAAATTGGATTAGGAGTTGTTTTATTCTTCTTGAAATGTGCATTACACCAACATATCCTGAAAATGGTACAATAGGTAATTTTTAGCCCTTGATAATAACTAAAAATGTAAACTTCTTACATTCTCATTTTTCAAAAGTGCTTGGCAACTATCGTGTGAGAACAATGGAAGCAGATATATGATTCTATATTCAATATCCCAAAGAGATGATGAATGATAACACTTACAGTTTAAAAGAAAAATGGCCCTATTTCAAGTGTCCTTTCTGGAAGTTCTATGGCTGTTTTGGGAAAACTTCCTAAAAATACTAAGGCAGTAGAGACAAGAATGAAAAGAGTGAAATATAGTCTCCATTCTTTTTTTATGTTCCTAAGGATACTGTTTAACATACATCATTTTGACAAAGCCGACTTATTTATTAGATAAAACTTATGATCATTAAATAGCTTTCCAGATGCTATGTCCATGAATAGTGGAGTCTGAGAAGGTTCATTATATGAGTCAAAACATTGAAATATACCATTTTTAATGTGATAAATGTCTTTGTCTGCTTTACCCCATAACTTCAACTGAAATGACCTGACACATGAATAAATATTTATATCAGGTTTTACACTAAAAATAAAAAGGCTGCTGGAAATCCTATGTTGCAACTACTCATGGGTATTTGACTGATGATGATCTGTTTGTCTCTAATATAGGGCATGTTCTAAAATCTGCAAAATCTGGCAGAGAACCATCAAAGAATATGTTGACACCTTATTCAATTCATAGCACAGCTCTGACTCTTTGGTTGGGTTTTCCCACCAAAGCGACTAGTTTTAGTTCTGTAAAAACACTGATCATTGTGGTTATGGGATTACAGTAAAATATATCTTTCTTTATGTGGTATGTTGAAAAGTTATCCTAAATCTTTAGTTTGTAGATTCAGAGACAAGTCTGGAATATTGATGGAAATGGAGGAGGACCACCTAGAAAGAAGACAGTAAAGTAGAAGTGATAAGGTCAGGACATATCATAAAAGACTAAATATCAGAGGACGGAGTTAGAACTTTATCTGTGTGCATTGAGGAGCCTCTGAAAATTTTTAATCAGAGGAGTAACAGTGACATTGACTTCTCAACATGATTTATTTGAGCAGAAGCTGCATGAAAGACCTATATAAGGAAGAGCTTTTCCCTTTACAGTGCAAATATGACCTCCAGCAATTCCTTCCAGCAAGAGGTGGACTCTATTTCCTCTCCCCTTGACCCTGCATTGGCTGTGACTTGCTTTGGTCAAAAGGTCAATGTAGAAGTGCTGCTATGTGAGAAGCCTAGAAGCCTCGTCTTCTGCTGCTTTGGAGCCCAGCTGCCATGCTGTAAGGTAACAAATGTACTCCATGAGCATATGGAGAGGCTCTGGAGAAAGAGGTGCCAGTGGAGATGGAGTCTAAGTAATAGACTGAGGAATACAGTAGAGCAGAGGTGCCGCAGGTAACAAGCAACCCTAGGGCTTAAAACACATGAGAGAAGTTTTCTTGGGCCCCCGGTCCAGCCCTCTTGCCAGCTAAATGCAACTGATCAAGGAGACGAGCAGATGGATCATTCAATCTATGACAGAATCTTGAGAAATAGCAAATCACTGCTGTTTTAAGCCATTCAGCTTGGGGGGTGGGGAATTGCCCAGCAATAGAAAACTAAAATAGCATCTCACAGAGTGTTTTTCTCATAATCAAACTCAAGAAAGATTAATTGAGTTAGTAGCATGGAAACTGGTTTAGAGTTTAGTAAGCTTAGCCATGGCTAATGAGAACATGGTCTGGGCTTCATCATGCTTATATTGCCTCCTCTCATCTGGAAAGAAGTTATATAGCAGGTAAAAATGTTGAATTTAGAAGTTACACAAAACTAGGCTACTAGCCTGCTGTCAGCACTTAAAAACTTCGTTCCCTTAGACTAACTCACCTAAAACACAGAGCTAATATTAGCCCCCACATAAAGAACTCAGTATAAAGATTAACTGGTGGACTATGTGAAATTACTTAGCACAGACAATTGCATATATTAAGTTCCCCATGAGGAGATAATTCTGGTATTTGGAAATATTGCCCTGTTTCCAAAGTTTCCTCTTTACCTCCCCAAGTGTCTTAAGTATTTTCAAAAGGGAGTCAAAGAAGAAATGCATAGACAAATAAAAAACAACAATTCTTTGAAGTATATTTAATTTGCAATATGATATTAGTTTCAATATATAGTGTTTCAATATTTTTATAGCTTATACTCTATTTAAAATTATTATAAAATATTGCCTATATTCTCTTTGCTCTACATTATGTGCTTGTATCTTACTTATTTTATATGTAATAAAATAAGTTCATACCTCTTATTCCCTATCCTTGTCTTGTCTCTAACCTCATCCATCTCCCCACTGGTCACCATTAGTTTGTTTTTTATATCTGTGAGACTGTTTCACCCCTGTGTTTTAGTTTTTAGGGTCCATCTATAACTGAAAACACATAGCAGAGTAAACAACAATTCTTGATGGTTGAGTTTCAGAGGTTTAGAGAGTTTGTGTTTCAAATGGCTCTGGCCTGAGGCCAGTCTCTGGATGATAAGAGAGTGTCTTCAACCCTCCTCTTGCTTCCTCCACCCCATTAGCCAAACTGGGGAGAAGGAAGAACACTCAGACTTTATGTTCTAGGCTATAGCCTCTAAGAAGGGTCTGTTCTCTAGCACATTCTTTCCCAGCCAGGCATCTAATCCAAGTCCCAAGAGAAGAAGGACTATGGTAAATTCTGGATGAATCCAAGATAATCTCAGAGATTTGTGTCTCATTTATATCTTAAGGGAAAATAAACTAAGATCATGGCACCTGGTCCCATCACTTCATGGGAAAGAGATGGGGAAACAGTGTCAGACTTTATTTTGGGGGGCTTCAAAATCACTGCAGATGGTAATTGCAGCCATGAAATTAAAAGACGCTTACTCCTTGGAAGGAAAGTAATGACCAACCTAGATAGCATATTGAAAAGCAGTGACATTGCTTTGCCAACAAAGGTCCATCTAGACAAGGCTATGGTTTTTCCAGTAGTCATGTATGCATGTCAGAGTTGGACTGTGAAGAAAGCTGAGCACTGAAGAATTGATGCTTTTGAACTATGGTGTTGGAGAAGACTCTTGAGAGTCCCTTGGACTGCAAGGAGATCCAACCAGGCCATTCTAAAGATCAGTCCTGGGTGTACTTTGGAAGGAATGATGCTGAAGCTGAAACTCCAGTACTTTGGCCACCTCATGTGAAGAGTTGACTCACTGGAAAAGACTCTGATGCTGGGAGGGATTGGGGGCAGGAGGAGAAGGGGACGACCGAGGATGAGATGGCTGGATGGCATCAGCGACTTGATGGAATCAAGTTTGAGTAAACTCTGGGTGTTGGTGATGGACAAGGAGGCCTGGTGTACTGTGATTCATGGGGTTGCAAAGAGTTGGACATGACTGAGCAACTGAAATGAACTGAACTGAGACCTTAAGTTTCCTCTGTGCCCAGAAGCCCTCCGGGAGATAATAGTGGGTTAACAAACAAACAAAACATTTCTAGATATCTTGTCCTTCCTTCTGGGTTATCTCTACCTTGAGCTAGTTTACAGGTCTACAAGTCATAGAATACTGACAGTAACACAAATACTTCTTATCCGCAGAAATGCAAGTGGTATCCAGTTAAATGAGATGACAGTTACTGCCCTGCGTATAGTGCCCAGTTTGGAACGCATTTGAAAAATCTCATTTTGCCAATCCTGATGTCCCTAAGTGTTTATCTTCTTTTGGATTTTCACTGGAAGCAGCTATAGCTTTTGTTCACTTTAAATTTCACCAAGAGTCATGATTATACCTCTGTACTAGTTTGCCAGGGCTGCCATAATGAAGTAGACAGATAGGGTTACTTAAACAACAGAAATGTATTTTTCTCATGAGTCTGCAAACTGGAAATCATAGATCAACGTGTCTATGGGACTGGTTTCTTCTAAGACCCCTCTCTTTGGCTTGCAAATGGCCATCTTTTTCTGTCAGCACACTGCCTTCCACTTGTGTCTTGTGCCCTAATTTCTTCTTACAAAGACACCACTTAAATTGGATTAGTGTCCACTCATATAACCTCCTTTTACCTTAATTCTCTCTTTTAAAGTTACATTCTGAGGTACTGAGGTTTAGGACTTGAACCTATGTATTTGGGAGGGATACAATTCAGCTCATAACAGTATCTTTAAAACAGCATATTAAAAATAGGTTCTTTAATACTTCTCAAGTGATGATTTCAGCCAAATAGACTTGTAAAAGAATATTTAAAATGCGCTAAGTGAGCTGACATTATGACTAGAGATTATGGGCTCCCTTTCCACCACATGCACCAGTACATATACTTCTTATTATTCTTGGGTACTTTAGTGTGAAAGTCTTTCTTTTTATTGTTAGCATACTTTCATAGCTCTATTTTCAAATTCAAGCAAATTGCTAACATCCTACCAAGTGCGGGGTATGACTCTCTTCACTGCCCCTCATCCCTGACCTATTACCCATATACATATTTTCAAGGGTGTGCAGAGTTAAGAAAATTGTGCTGAATAAAATTTGACATAAGGTGAACTGAGGATTTCAAAGACTCGTAATGACAGTAACAAAGGTTAAACTTCCAGAACCTGAATACCTAACACTATCTACGGGAAGTTGCACATTGACTTCCACTCTCTAGTTTATCCATCATTGGGCTTGGATAACACGAAGTTGAAAACAACAACAAGGGCAATGCCAAACGATGTGAAATGGGAAGATCCAAGACATGAACAAATTCTTCTAAATTCTCTTGGTAAACTCTCCTGGCATACTGGAAGGAGTCTGGCTTTGGAGTCTAAGAAATTTCTGGCAGTATGGAAAACAGATATGAGAAATCGGAGATGAAATTATAGCTTTTGTTTACATGATTTTGTGAACACAAACAACTCCCATTCATTGACTTGAAAAAAATGCAAAAATATTACTGCCTAATGTCCCAAGTGACCTAAGAATTTGAGCTCTTAGGAAACAGAGGTCTGGTCCCTCTTACTCATGGCTATATCCATCAGCCAAAGAAAAAGGCTTCAACCTAGTAGGTGTTCAGTACATATTACTGAATGGAATGAGTGAAAATCATCAAAGCTCTTTGGATTTCAATTTTTTATAACTGAAACAAGCAGGTAAGTTATAGTATTCACTGAACATTAGTGTAAGGAATAGACATGAGGGTATGCATGGATTTCCTAGATATAGCAGGAACTTAGCAGGAATTTCAGCCAGAATATTCCCCAGTTCCTCTGCAAACTGTCTTCAGACTGGCCACCAGTCTGTGAAACATACTCCTGTGTTTGGTTCCCAGTTTAGGGTCTAGATCAGACCCCAGCACAGCTATTTGTACATTTATTGACATTCCTATTCCAAGGAAGAGTCAGATGAAATGACCTCAAAGTGTCCCTTATTCAAAGATACCTTTTCTGGTGCTTCTCATAGTATTTCTACTCAACAAATATTTACTGAATGAACCAATGGCTTTCAGTCACTAAGCCTTTACCCTCTTTTTCCCTCCCCCACATTTCAGAAATTTCCCTTTCATAGATTTTGGGATGATCATAGGTATTAATTCCATTTTGAACCTGGCTGAGTTCTGACTCTAGGTTTTGAAAAAAGGCTTAGTGCTCAAATAGGACTTTTAGACGTGTGACAATTTACCAAAAGTGCAAGAGCTCCAGGAAAATTCTCTTAAGTCAGACTTTGGAGTGACCTCTAGAAAGTGATGGCATTAGCTCTGAGAGCAGCTGGCAGGTTCACTTTGGTGTCAGAATCTAGAGGGAGAGGTGAAGACCTCCTTCTCGCCCACCTCAAGTGTTCGACAAGCTTTCACCTGGCAGTTTTAGCTTCAGAAGAATTCTGCAGATGGGCACAACAAAGAACAGAAAATGGAATACCATGTAAAACAATAAATAGCCCTTTGAGGGGGATAAAACTCTCTCTCCCTTTTTTAAGTGCCCTGGTGGTAGAAGGACTCAGAGTCCAGAGGCGTGGATGCTGAGTATCCACAGTGCTTTTTTATTTAGATAATTTTTGTAGCATTTACTCCTGGTCTTTTGTCTCCTTTTATTACATTCACACAAAATAAGGAGTCGGGGTATGGACAAGGAGGCCTGGTGTACTGTGATTCATGGGGTTGCAAAGAGTTGGACATGACTGAGCAACTGAAATGAACTGAACTGAGACCTTAAGTTTCCTCTGTGCCCAGAAGCCCTCCGGGAGATAATAGTGGGTTAACAAACAAACAAAACATTTCTAGATATCTTGTCCTTCCTTCTGGGTTATCTCTACCTTGAGCTAGTTTACAGGTCTACAAGTCATAGAATACTGACAGTAACACAAATACTTCTTATCCGCAGAAATGCAAGTGGTATCCAGTTAAATGAGATGACAGTTACTGCCCTGCGTATAGTGCCCAGTTTGGAACGCATTTGAAAAATCTCATTTTGCCAATCCTGATGTCCCTAAGTGTTTATCTTCTTTTGGATTTTCACTGGAAGCAGCTATAGCTTTTGTTCACTTTAAATTTCACCAAGAGTCATGATTATACCTCTGTACTAGTTTGCCAGGGCTGCCATAATGAAGTAGACAGATAGGGTTACTTAAACAACAGAAATGTATTTTTCTCATGAGTCTGCAAACTGGAAATCATAGATCAACGTGTCTATGGGACTGGTTTCTTCTAAGACCCCTCTCTTTGGCTTGCAAATGGCCATCTTTTTCTGTCAGCACACTGCCTTCCACTTGTGTCTTGTGCCCTAATTTCTTCTTACAAAGACACCACTTAAATTGGATTAGTGTCCACTCATATAACCTCCTTTTACCTTAATTCTCTCTTTTAAAGTTACATTCTGAGGTACTGAGGTTTAGGACTTGAACCTATGTATTTGGGAGGGATACAATTCAGCTCATAACAGTATCTTTAAAACAGCATATTAAAAATAGGTTCTTTAATACTTCTCAAGTGATGATTTCAGCCAAATAGACTTGTAAAAGAATATTTAAAATGCGCTAAGTGAGCTGACATTATGACTAGAGATTATGGGCTCCCTTTCCACCACATGCACCAGTACATATACTTCTTATTATTCTTGGGTACTTTAGTGTGAAAGTCTTTCTTTTTATTGTTAGCATACTTTCATAGCTCTATTTTCAAATTCAAGCAAATTGCTAACATCCTACCAAGTGCGGGGTATGACTCTCTTCACTGCCCCTCATCCCTGACCTATTACCCATATACATATTTTCAAGGGTGTGCAGAGTTAAGAAAATTGTGCTGAATAAAATTTGACATAAGGTGAACTGAGGATTTCAAAGACTCGTAATGACAGTAACAAAGGTTAAACTTCCAGAACCTGAATACCTAACACTATCTACGGGAAGTTGCACATTGACTTCCACTCTCTAGTTTATCCATCATTGGGCTTGGATAACACGAAGTTGAAAACAACAACAAGGGCAATGCCAAACGATGTGAAATGGGAAGATCCAAGACATGAACAAATTCTTCTAAATTCTCTTGGTAAACTCTCCTGGCATACTGGAAGGAGTCTGGCTTTGGAGTCTAAGAAATTTCTGGCAGTATGGAAAACAGATATGAGAAATCGGAGATGAAATTATAGCTTTTGTTTACATGATTTTGTGAACACAAACAACTCCCATTCATTGACTTGAAAAAAATGCAAAAATATTACTGCCTAATGTCCCAAGTGACCTAAGAATTTGAGCTCTTAGGAAACAGAGGTCTGGTCCCTCTTACTCATGGCTATATCCATCAGCCAAAGAAAAAGGCTTCAACCTAGTAGGTGTTCAGTACATATTACTGAATGGAATGAGTGAAAATCATCAAAGCTCTTTGGATTTCAATTTTTTATAACTGAAACAAGCAGGTAAGTTATAGTATTCACTGAACATTAGTGTAAGGAATAGACATGAGGGTATGCATGGATTTCCTAGATATAGCAGGAACTTAGCAGGAATTTCAGCCAGAATATTCCCCAGTTCCTCTGCAAACTGTCTTCAGACTGGCCACCAGTCTGTGAAACATACTCCTGTGTTTGGTTCCCAGTTTAGGGTCTAGATCAGACCCCAGCACAGCTATTTGTACATTTATTGACATTCCTATTCCAAGGAAGAGTCAGATGAAATGACCTCAAAGTGTCCCTTATTCAAAGATACCTTTTCTGGTGCTTCTCATAGTATTTCTACTCAACAAATATTTACTGAATGAACCAATGGCTTTCAGTCACTAAGCCTTTACCCTCTTTTTCCCTCCCCCACATTTCAGAAATTTCCCTTTCATAGATTTTGGGATGATCATAGGTATTAATTCCATTTTGAACCTGGCTGAGTTCTGACTCTAGGTTTTGAAAAAAGGCTTAGTGCTCAAATAGGACTTTTAGACGTGTGACAATTTACCAAAAGTGCAAGAGCTCCAGGAAAATTCTCTTAAGTCAGACTTTGGAGTGACCTCTAGAAAGTGATGGCATTAGCTCTGAGAGCAGCTGGCAGGTTCACTTTGGTGTCAGAATCTAGAGGGAGAGGTGAAGACCTCCTTCTCGCCCACCTCAAGTGTTCGACAAGCTTTCACCTGGCAGTTTTAGCTTCAGAAGAATTCTGCAGATGGGCACAACAAAGAACAGAAAATGGAATACCATGTAAAACAATAAATAGCCCTTTGAGGGGGATAAAACTCTCTCTCCCTTTTTTAAGTGCCCTGGTGGTAGAAGGACTCAGAGTCCAGAGGCGTGGATGCTGAGTATCCACAGTGCTTTTTTATTTAGATAATTTTTGTAGCATTTACTCCTGGTCTTTTGTCTCCTTTTATTACATTCACACAAAATAAGGAGTCGGGGGTCTAGGCTGGATAGCACACAAATTGTAAACTGTGTGAGAGAGAGGAAGAGACTGAGAGAGCATTTGAAAACGTTCACCTAACCCCCATCTGATTTGGTTTTAATTAACTATTTCTTCTGCTTCAGAATCGCCCTCAGGAGGAACTTAAAAAACCTCAGACTTCAGAATGTGCAGATTCCCCTCAAGCCCCTTCTGCCATTCTTCATGTGGCACCAAACACGATCACAGTCTTTTAAAATGTTTAGCAGGAATAGTTTAAAGAAAAAGCATCTCTAAAAGGTCGCCACAGAACACACATATACAGCTTCTGTCTCTTTAAAAAGGATTAGAAATTGCACCAAATGGCAAAAGGCACTACTGGTACCTTTACCACTCCCTGGGAACAAGCAGAGGATCTGTGCAAACTGCATTAACTCTTTCAGGTAAGGCTGGGGCATGGACCCTACGCTGCTGTGTTAGCTTCATCAGATGTCCATCTTTGTAGGTAGCACTGAGATTTCAAAAGCTCACCAAGCCATTTCAAGTTTCTATTTGTGTTACTCTCAGTGGCAATTGAGATGGAGCTCATTATTTTTCTTCTAAAATTACTTGCTTACTTTGTAAGAAAGTAAACATTTTTCCTCAGGATGCTGAAAGAAAAAAACTATTGCTTTTGGATTGGAGGTCAGTTCTAGGCAATGAAGTGAAACAGGAAGAAGCATATTTTGAAATCATGTGAGGTATGTAACCAGGTCCTATCTTACACCAGGATCAAGTCATCAAGGTGGCAGGTGAATCCCAGATAAGGTCCAGTCAAAATTACACTTGAAGAATCCTTAGAAAGATGCCATACTGGAGATCCACCTACCATCTCTCAAACAGTTCAGGTTAGCTTTTGGACAAATATGTACATTTTTAAGGGTACTCTGGAGTTCTTTCAATCAGGTATAATAAGACATGCAGATAGTAAGATGCTTGCTCCTTGGGAGAAAAGCTATGGCAAACCTAGACAGCATATTAAAAAACAGAGACATCACTTTTCAAACAAAGGTCTGTGTAGTCAAAGCTATGATTTTTCTAGTAGTCATGTATAGATGTGATAGTTGGACCATAAAGAAAACTGAGCACCAAAGAATTGATGCTTTTGAACTGTGGTGTTGGAGAAGACTCTTGAGAGTCCCTTGGACTGCAAGGAGATCCAACCAGTCCATTCTGAAGGAGATCAACCCTGGGATTTCTTTGGAAGGAATGATGTTAAAGCTGAAACTCCAGTACTTTGGCCACCTCATGCGAAGAGTTGACTCATTGGAAAAGACTCTAATGCTGGGAGGGATTGGGGGCAGGAGGAAAAGGGGATGACACAGGATGAGATGATTGGATGGCATCACCATTTCAATGCACGTGAGTTTGAGCAAGCTCTGGTAGATGGTGAAGGACAGGGAAGCCTGGTGTGCTGCAGTCCATTGGGTCACAAAGAGTCAGACATGCCTGAGCGACTGAACAACAACAAAAAGACATTCAGACACAGAAATGACTGTCATGAAGGGAAAGGCTTGCCCACAGTTACCTAGACACAAGAGGCAAGGCCCACCATACAGGGTCACAATGGGAAGCACCCGTGTCAGAGAGGAAACAGAGACACTAAGGAGCAAACATGGGCAAGAGTCCTTATTGTGGCTTCTGTGGCAAAGGAGGGGTGAGGCAGGGTAAGCAGGCTTGGGATTGTTATAGTTTGAATAATTTCAGGGGTCTGTGGGGCAGAGGAACCTTTCTTTGTTGTCTGGTATCTGGTCCTAGGATGCTTAGTGCAGTTGACAATGACCCAGAATAAGTGCCCAGTTAAGGAAGTGGCTGGAAGTATGGGTTCTGGATTGCTTTGCTTGCAAAGATGCATCTCAAGCAAGTTCTGCACTATTTCTAGGAATTAGCTAACTTTGGGAGGGTCAGTGCCTCCAGGATTAAAAAGGCCCTAAGATGTCAAAGCATCTAAACCACAAAATAAAAAGTCAAAGATACAAAATAAAAGGACATAAGATATCTATTTACCTACCTATCTACCTATCTATCTTGGGATACAGCATCTACCTATGTATCCTTTTATTTTGATTTCCTGCCCATCAGGCAACTTTGAGATTTTCCTCTCAGGGCATTTGCTTTTTGGTCTACTCAGTCCAATCACCACCTATAATTCAGGTGGTTTGCTGGGGACTGGAGGAGGCATGCTCTGAGGGTGGGGATCAAGGTTCTTCTCCTTGGGGTTGGTTTTGACACAGGGGTTGGTTTTTGACACAAGCAATGATAAAATTTCTCTGTCAGGGTTGAATCTTGCATAGAGCTTGCACATATGATTTCAGTTCAGTTCAGTTCAATCACTCAGTCGTGTCCGACTCTTGCGACTCCATGAACCACAGCATGCCAGGCCTCCCTGTCCATCACTAACTCCCAAAGTCCACCCAAACCCATGTCCATTGATTCAATGATTTGCCTGAAATTAAATTTTAATATAAGCTAGTCAGTGTTGATTTCTGTTGTGAACAGCCAAAGAAACTACTGCAATGAAGCCTGTAAACATAGAAACTTCTGGATTTAGACTGTTTAATATTGGTTATCTCTTTCCAGTGATTTGACTAGGTTTCCTTCTGATTGTGATCTTTGCTCCCTATATCCTAGACAAAGAGTATCCTAGACTTAGTCGTTTAGTCATCTCTGACTCTGCGGCCTCATGGACTGCAGCCCACCTGGCTCTTCTGCCCATGGGATTCTCCAGGCAAGAATACTGGAGTGGGTTGCCATTTCCTCCTCGAGGGGAGTTTCCCAACCCAAGGAATGATCCCAGGTCTTCTGCATTGCAGGCAAATTCTTTACTGTCTGTGTCACCAGAGAAATATCATATATCTATACATCCTATATTTTGCTCCCTATATCTTAAATAAAGAAGGAAAGAATCATGTAAATTCAGGGGTTTCAGTTTCATGGGACATTATCCTTTCCATTAGTGAAGTCGCTCAGTCATGTCCGACTCTTTGCGACCCCGTGGACTGTAGCCTACCAGGCTCCTCCCTCCATGGGATTCTCCAGGCAAGAGTACTGGAGTGGGTTGCCATTTCCTTCTCCAGGGGATCTTCCTGACCCAGGGATTGAACCTGGGTCTCCTGCATTCCAGGCAGATGCTTTAACCTCTGAGCCACGGGGAACTTTCCATTGTTTGCTAATAAATCAGCACCCTGTTTGCCACCACAGTCTTCTGTATTATTGTTAGTGTGATGGCTCAGGGGCACTGACAAGAGCTAAATTCTGGAATCTCCAAGTGGAGGGCAGGGCCCGTCACCTTCTTTGAGACCCCATCAGTCACTGAGGACCAATACCAGATATAAACTCTTATAATCCTCTGATGATTTTCAGAGGTCTTAGTGACACTTTAGGGACTGAGGTGGAAAGGTTAATACAAAATTACTTTCTGGGGCTTGTGGTCAGAGCAACTAGAAAACAAACAAACAAACAAAAAATTGGCATCAGTGTCTGCTCTGACAGTTGCCAGGACAATCTGCTTACTTTTTCTTGAAACTAGAGCAGTTCAGGCCTTCCTAAGTAGCCCCATCTTGCCTGCTAGCCCTTGTGTATTTCTGCCCATTGATCTGTGACTAGGTGTGTTCACTCTACACATTCACAGAAGGGCCACGTCACTGGGTCAGACAATGGCTGAGTCAGGTCTCAAGGAGGAAGGGTTTTGACAGTTTGAACATCTCCCCAAAGAATGTCAATCTGACTAAGGGGCATTGGAAGATACATGCAATTGTGCTGTCCTCTGCTCTTTTATTACTTCTTAGAAAATAGAGGATTTTCTCACATAGAAGATCATTCAATAAGTGGTTGGAATCATGCCTCTTGAAGAAATAATGGTGACTGTCAACTCAAGCTTAGACATGGTCTGTTTCAAAACACACTATTGTCAAAAGATAAAAGCCAATGTATTGCAAACAGATACTGTCAGAGGCCTCTGGTCTCAGAAAGAAGGATTTGATATAAATTCTCCTTACTCTCAAAGGTAGCACACACTATCTCCAAAGAAAATGTCAAAAATGTCTATCAAAGGACATAGCATGGAAACAAGAACATGAAACTTGATATTCCATGTTTCAGGAAAGGTAAGCGAAGAAACTCAGGTCATGGAAACACAACAGTAGCATTAGCTGGTGCTGACGGTGTGTGCCATTGGCTGGTTGCCTGGAAGGCAGACTCCAGGGTATTTTTACAGCAATCAACAAGTTTCACTGACGGATAATTAGTATCAGACAACACTGGGAAAGCCTTTCATCTGATTCATCAAGCTCATAAACAAGACAGTCCCAGCATGCCACGATTCTATGAGGTGAAAAGACATTTGTTATCCTGAATTACAGTCAACAGCTATCCAGCTTAAGCCTCTGTGCACTGAAGGGTCCAGAATGCTTGGTTGTTCTTTGCCAAGGTCCATTTGGTTTAATCTTTTGTTCTCTTTTCCTTCACATAGGAGATAGAAGGATGCCTCTTGGCTAAACAATAGAGGCCGAATCTTTTTAATCTACTAGCTATTTACTAGCTTTTAATATACTAGCTAACATGTTCCACAGACCGCTGGACACTTTATCTGCACTATTCTTTTAACATTCCACCACCACCAATCCTATCATGTTTGTAGGTGGGGACACTGAGATCATGTGATCTCTCTCCTGAAAACAGCAATAGGCTCCCAGAAGAACTGGGAGACTGGGATTGACATATATACACTATTATGTATAAAATAGATAACTAATGAGCATTTACTGTATATAGCACAGGGAACTCTACTCATTGTTCTCAGTTGAGTTCAGTTCCGTCGCTCAGTCGTGTCCGACTCTTTGGACCCAATGGACTACAGCATGCCAGGCCTCTCTGTCCATCACCAACTCCCAGAGTTTACTCAGATTCACGTCCATTGAGTCAGTGATGCCATCCAACCATCTCATCCTCTGTTTTCCCCTTCAATCTTTCCCAGCATCAGGGTCTTTTCAAATGAGTCAGTTCTTCGCATCAGGTGGCCGATGTATTGGAGTTTCAGCTTCAACATCAGTCCTTCCAATGAATATTCAGGACTGATTTCCTTTAGGATGGATCTTCTTGCAGTCCAAGGGACTCTCAAGGGTCTTCCCAATACCACAGTTCAAAAGCATCAATTCTTCAGCACTCAGCTTTCTTTATAGTCCAACTCAGTGCTCTGTGGTTATTTAAATGGGAAAGAAATAAAAAATATAGAGGACATATGTAAACATATTGCTGATTCACTTTGCTATACAGCAGAAACTAACAGAACATTTTAAAGCAACTGTGTGTGTGTGTGTGTGTGTGTTTATCTGTGTGTGTGTGTGTGTGTGTGTTAGTCTCATTCATGTCCCACTCTTTGAGACCCCATGGACTGTAGCCCGGCAGGCTCCTTTGTCTATGGGATTCTCCAGGCAAGAATGCTGGAGTGAGTTGCATTTCCTTTTCTATAAAGCAACTATACTCTGACACAAATTAATTAATTAAATAAAATTAAAACCTCAACTCCTCTCTGTGGTTGGTAAGGTCCTGCAGGATCTAGCCTCTGCCTACTCTTCTGATAGTGAAGGTCAGGGAAGCCTGGCATGCTGTAGTACATTGGGTCGCAAAGAGTTGGATACAACTGGGCAACTGAACAACAACAATGCTTCTGACATTATCTCATGCTATCTCTTCCAAACAGACTTCCCTTACTCAATTCTTTGAACTCACTAAGTATATCCTTGCTTCACAGTCTTTTCTCTGGCTGTTCACTTTACCTGCAATGCTCTTTGACTGACTGTTCATATATGGCTTTTTATTATTTAGGTCTCAGCTGTAATGTCACCCACATGAAGAGACATTTCCTGATCACCTTTCGAAAAGATTTCTCCCTATTTATTTATTTCTTTTACCTTTTACTTAATAGCATGTATTACCATGGGAAACTGTCTTATGAAGTCATTTATTTTTATATCATACCTCTCTGATTAGAATATAATCTTCATGTCAGATGTATCAGTCTTGTTCATTACTCTCTACTGACTCACTGGGACATTTAGTTTAGGTACATAATACATATCCGTTGATTAAAGGCATGTGTGAATGAATAAATGAGTTTTGGGAAATATAGGTGATTCATACATTCAAATATAAGTGATTTATAGATAAAGTCATATAACTATTGAGTAACAGAGATAGAACTCAAATCCATGTCATACTAATTCCAGAACTCTAATTCTTAAAGACTGTCCTATATTGTTTTTCTCTGGAGCCTAGAGTACACCAACTTTCATCATTTGAAACTGTGCTGAGATAAATGTGGTTCCAATGAATTGGGGGAACTGAGACCATAATCAACCATGTGAAAAAACATGTAGAGTTGATATTCAACTGATACATCATAGCATGGCTAAATTGGTGTTAAAGAATTAAAATGCTTTGGTAGTGATTCCTGTGTAACCATTGCTACAAATTCTAAAGTGAGAAGATTCTCACCAGTGCCCTTCCATGAGACCTCTGTAAGACTTGGAAACTTCTCCAGAATCTCGCCTTGATCCATCAACTAAAATATGTACACCTGGCAAAACCTAGGTTTCCATGACCATTTTAATTTATTCTGATTATTCAAACCTACACATCCTACATCACATCCATCACTTCTGGAAAGACACAAAATACAGTCACTACAGAAGCCCAATTTGGTCTATCTTTTCTCAAGAAATAAAACCTGAGATATATCAGCTTAGCCATAGCATGATAAGAGATAAAGTAATTTTCCATTTTATCTCATCAAATGCTTGTTATAAATTTCAACTTAATAAAAAAAAGAAAAGGACAGGCGATAGTGGAGGGTAATTGTGAACTATTAATTGAACTGGCAAACCTAAAGTGTCCTGAAAAGGATTTAGGGTTCTATAAGGGACCATAATAATCATTTTCCCTTCAACTTCAGCTTTTAATTATCTTTCTGTCCCAGGCCTCCCATTTGTATTGAGTGCTTAAGGGTAACTTGATGAATAAGAAACAGGGTGAAAACTATCTTCTGGTAACAGAAATGGCCAACATTTATTGGATATTTACCCCATGTTGGGAATTATGCTAAATATATTATATATGCATCATGCATTTATTCAAATGCCAACCTATCAGACATCAGTCTCATAACACAATTTTCCAAGGTAGACAGTATCATATTTCTTTCACAGAGGAGAGAGCTGAGCATTACAGACATTTGTAACTTGCCCTGGGTTTTTTAACTACTAAGTATTGGCATCCAAATTTGAACCATGGCCTCCCTGATGCAGAATAAGATCTCTAAACCACTTTGCAGAACTGTCTCCAAAGCAAAAGTCAAGCTTGACTGGTTTTCCAAGTTTCTAGTTAACAGCTCAGCCAAGAGAACCAAAAGAAAATATTCAGTTTGTCTGGAAGTTCCTGTTAAAATGAAATGATTAACTCCTTTGAATTTAAGCAAGCAGTGCAGCAATGATTATCTGTTTTTGCTTTAAAACTTTTCCATATGTTTCTTTTCCATTGGCATATGGTAACATTGAATTTGAGTATACCCTCCAATTTGCAGTGAAAAGAAATTAAGCTTCTGGATGAATCTAAACCCTAACACATGCCTGCAGGTCCATTTCACTAGGATGCTGTTTCTGGTGTATTTGTCAGTCCAACAGCTACAAGGCTATATTAATTGTATCTGAGATTGTGAGTTACTCCCTTTGCTTTTTCTGACTTGCAACTGCCATTAACAATAGTGGCATAGGTGGAAGAAATCCTACCAAACCCAAAAAACATGAAATGAAGTCACGGGAGGGGCTGTCATGGGAAAAGCAAGCCCCTGAGGTATTATTGATTAACTAATTAGTCAAGGTTTATAAACAGTCTCAATAATTAGTCTCAATATGTACATTTTAAGGATCGATTTATTGATAGCTAGGAAGTATGGCAGGTACTGCTTCTCTTGACCACAGCAGAGGGGAGAATGTGTGGAATGGAAATAGGCATTAAATGGCAAAAGCCTGGTGATAAAAGTACACTATTATTCATCCATCTTACTATGTTTAAAACACTTAAGAAAACAACCAGACTACATCCATTTTCAATTATTCAGAGACTAATCACCTGGGCTGAGGACGACCCAGCTCTTCAGTCATCTTTCACAGATTTCATTGGCTTTTAAATTTTTTACCATTCATTGGCAATTTATGTGAATGTAGGTAGGATAACAGAGATAGGATGAAATCATACCTTTTTTCTTTCAATCCAATTCCTTTGCCTTTCCACTTGGCCACCACAATGTCTGTCTGTCCCCTCTGTGCTAGGTTCTTGGCTTGGCATCATTTCAGAAGTCAGCTAGGAAGCCCAGGTAAACTGTGACTGCTGCCTCAGTCACCACCTTACACACACACACACACACACACATACACACACACACACAGATCATGATAATGCAAACCAAACCAATAAGTACTATAGCAGAGGAATTCACACAAAATTAGCAATCATAGGAAAAGAAAGGAGATGGGAGTGGCATGGGAACATAAAGAAAACTAATGATTTCTGAACACTGTTTCAGACGTTTAATTTGTGTAATTTTATCTAATATTTGCAATTTTATCTAATCTAATCTAATATATAAAAATCATAATTGCATGGTGGATGTTACCTTGTGCTAACTTAGGGTTGAGTGATGGACGGGCTTGCTCAAAAACCCATGGCTTGTAAGTGAGAACGCTAGAATAAGAGGCCAGGTCTATTTGGCCTCCAGGTCTATTATCTTTCCACTCCAGAAGATCTGTTTCTCTTCTGATCCTGAGGAGGCCTCAGTAAGAAGGTGAAAACTGTGCAAGTCCTTGAAAGATAGGTTGAGCTTGAACAGGCAGAGGAAGACTATGGCTACTTCAAGATAAATAATTTACTCAAAGGATAAGGATATGGGGGAAGTGTGGTATACGGCTGAAAGTATAGATTGATGTCAGACTTTGGAAGGCCTCAAATAACTGTTTTTGAAATATCTATGTAATATGATTCTGCATGGCCAAACAAACAAACAAATGAAACAAAAAATCCCCTACATATTTGGAGATAGAGACATTACAGAAGTAACTAAGTCAAAATAAGATGATGTCCTTCAACAGAGAAATGGATAAAGAAGATGTGGTATATATAAGCAACGGAATGTTACTCAGTCAAAAAAAAAAAAAAAGAACAACAACAAAATAATGCCATTTGGAGCAACATGGACAGACCTAGATTGTCACACTGAGTGAAGCGAGTCAGGGACAGAAAGACAAATATGATATTGCATATATGTGGAATTTAAAAAGAAGGGTATAAACGCACTTACAAAAGAGAAGTAGAATCACAGATGTAGAAAAAACTGGTGGTTACCAGGAGGATAAGGGGTGGAAGGGATAAACTGGAAGATTGGGACTGACATATATACATTATCATATATAAAATAGATAACTAATAAGAACCTGCTGTGTAACACAGGGAACTTTACTCAATATTCTATAATGGCTTATCTGGAAAAAGAATCTAAAAGAAAAAAATAGAATGGATATATGTATACACAACAGATTTATTTTGCTGTACACCTCAAACCAATATATTATAAATCAAAATATTTCATTTAAAAAATATTTTAAATTAAAAAAATAAGATGATAGGGGTAAGTCCAATTCAATATGATTCTATTCTTATAAGAAGAGGAAACGTGGATCCTGTTGCAGACTGAAGGAAGAAGACATGAAGAAACAGAGTGAAGATGGCTGTCCACAAGTCAAGGAACAAGTCGTAGAACAGGTCGTTCCCTCAGAAGGAAACAACTCTGCTGACACCTTGATCATAGACTTCTCGCCTCCACAAGTGTGAGAAGGTAAAGTTCTGCAGTTTAAGCCACATACTCCGAGACACTTCAGTAGAGCAGTCCTGACAAACTAACACAAAGGGCAGGTTCCTAGCCTCGCTGGACTCAGTATCGTTAAAGAAATACCTTTTGACTTGAGTTCACCCAGTTCGTGGTGTATGCCAATGACCTAGCCTCCCCATTCATACTTACTACTTTAAAACGCTTTCCTACAACTTCATATCAAAACACCCATTCTATCAAAAATGGAAAGACATCTTATTGGGTCTCTTCAACATTTTATATAAAATTAATCACTTTCCTCTTTTTACTTTCTTCCATATTTTCTCCTTCTTTCATCTCAACCCCACCCACTCTGCTTCAACCTGCTCTTCCCCAAATCAAGAAGATATTTCTATTAACTCCATGTAGTCCATAGAGATGTCTCAAACATAGCTTGAGAGATAGTTACAATATATTTTTGGCAAGTCCAGAGTCTCAGATGTCACTGTCTTTAATGTCACTGATGTGAAGTAGCTACAGAACTGCAGAACTGTGCAACGAAAAATAAAACCCATCAATTTGTGTCTTTTAAAAGGTCCTGAGCTCTCCATTGACAATAAATTTGAATCAGCTTCACACAGTTCATCAATTAAGTGTATTTTTCAGTAATATGTGTCAAGAAATTAAGTTCACCTTCCTTTATTTTTATATTGCACTATTGTAAATGAAATGTTTATTGCCTCTCTTCTTCCATTAAAATGGAAGCTGCAGAAGTGTTGGGCTCTTGTAACGATTGTTCACAGTGGTATTTCCTGACCTGTAAGTAGTTCCCAGCAAATAGGAAGTATTCTATAAATTTCAGTTGAATGAAAAAAAAAATTTGCTATCACTTAAAATGGTAGAAATCTAATGATACTGATTCATAGAAATACATTAACTGGTTGGGATTTGGGGTTACCTTTCGAGATGTATTGGGGCTTCCCTGGTGGCTCAGAGGTTAAAGCATCTGCCTCTAATGTGGGAGACCTGGGTTCGGTCCCTGGGTCAGGAAGATTCCCTGGAGAAGGAAATGGCAACCCACTCCTGTATTCTTGCCTGGAGAATCCCATAGATGGAGGAGCCTGGTGGGCTACAGTCCATGGGGTTGCAAAGAGTTGGACAGGACTGAGCGACTTAACTTTCACTTTCAATTTTCTTTAGAGATGTATTGGGTTAGCCAAAGAGTTCATTCAGCCCTAAAATAACATTTTATGGAAAAAAATGTTACCTGTAATTTGTAAAATATGTGCTTGTAATTTGTCTAGAGTAAAGCCATTTGCATCATTGGAGTTGGGAGTAAATATTAGCACTTTAGAACATCAAAATATGCAGATGTATTAGGCTGATGCCTCAAGGGAGAATAAGCCAAATAATTCTATTTGACTCAATAAAAGAATAATGAATTTTACTGGTTTAACTCTTATTAAAAACAAGACAACTGGCCAAAGATGAAGTCATTTATGCTAGGCCCCACAACAGTAAGCTGAGACATAATAATGGTTTTCAGTTCAGTTCAGTTCAGTCACTCAGTCGTGTCCGACTCTTTGCGACCCCATGAATCGTAGCACACCAGGTTTCCCTGGCCATCACCAACACCAGGAGTTCACTCAAACTCACATCCATTGGTTTGGTGATGCCATCCAGCCATCTCATCCTCTGTCGTCCCCTTCTCCTCCTGCCCCCAATCCCTCCCAGCATCAGAGTCTTTTCCAATGAGTCAACTCTTCACATGAGGTGGCCAAAGTACTGGAGTTCCAGCTTTAAAATCATTCCTTCCAAAGAATACCCAGGGCTGATCTCCTTTAGAATGGACTGGTTAGATCTCCTTGCAGTCCAAGGGACTCTCAAGTGTCTTCTCCAATACCACAGTTCAAAAGCATCAATTCTTCAATGCTCAGCTTTCTTCACAGTCCAACTCTTACATCCATATATGACCACTGGAAAAACCATAGCCTTGACTAAACAGACCTTTGTTGGCAAAGTAGTTTTAGCTCTCCCCAAATAGAAACTTAAACCAGTTCATCAGGAACATGATCAACACTAGTCAGAGAATCTGCCTGACAAAGACCCTGGCCATCCCCTAAAAGAAAGTTACCTTATAATAATTAACTTGCTTTTTTTTGCCTAATATAACTTTCCTGTCCTGTTCTACCTCTAAAGGTCTTTCATTCTGTCAATAGCTTTCCAGAGCTCCTTTCTAGTTGCTAGATGGGATGCCATGAATCATTGAATAAAGCCAATAAGGTCTTTACAATTTATTCATCTGAATTTTGGTTTTCAGCAGTTTAAATAAAAATGCAATAGCTTGTCCTCCTGGAAAGCCCAGTGTGAGTTGATAGAGTGAGTTTCCACTCATTAATAATTTTGTCCCTATTACACTGGGACTTTAAAACAGATGGTTTTCATTGAATCACTGAATGATATGCACTTAACATGTTTCTTACAAAAGCAGTGGGAGTAGTCAAAATATATAAATGTCTTGGAACACTCATGAGGCAGGAGGTTCTTATATGTATCCAAAGAAATGGTATACTAGAGCTATCAAAGACAAGACCAGCAATGCCCACGTAAAGGGACACAGACAAGTCCACAACCCCAGATGCTGAAATGGCCATATTCTGAAGCGTGCTCACAAACCTGCCATGGGTGAGAACAAACCGGTCAAGGGTGAGAACAGAGCCAAAGGTAACCTCATTTTAGTCTTGCTCATGACATGGTGTGAGAGAGACATGAACCGATTCATTTCCCTCTTCTGAGCACCTAATCTAGAAAATACCAAGCAAATGAGGCTGATAACAGTGAGACCAAGGCCCACAGTTCTTGCCTGAGATACCAAAGACTGGGTATGAGCCAAAAGTATTTAGGAGCAGATAAAATCAGAAAGCAAAAATGCTGAGAAGGAAAAAAGAAATATTTGCAGACTTCCAAGACTGGCCTTTCTTGAGCCTTCAACCTATGGTGTCTACATGTTTTGATTTTCTAAATTTCTGGCAGAGGCCCTGGTGGCTCAGATGGTAATGCGTCTGTCTACAATGTGGGAGACCAGGTTCAATCCCTGGGTTGGGAAGATCCCCTGGAGAAGGAAATGGCAATCCACTCCAGTACTCTTACCTGGAAAATCCCATAGACAGAGGAGCCTGGTAGGCTACAGTCCATGGGGTCGCAAAGAGTTGGACACGACTGAGTGACTTCACTTCACACCTGCCTCTAAGGAGGCATAAACCAGGCTGCCAGTAGACTCTGAGTTCTCTGGATTCCTGATACCTTACAGTTCTGGATTCTACTTAGGTCTAAGCTCACAATAAAGTCCATCATCTCTGGAGAGACACAAGTGAGTCTCTCTCAGCAATCAAAAGACCTTAAGCAGAGCAGTGTATGTGGTCTAAGTGGCTTCCTTCTCTACCACACTCATAAGTGTATCTGAACGGCTACTATAAAATAACAAAATCTACCTATGAGCAGAGGTTCTCAAATCATTGCTTTTCCGTACTCTGGATAAAGACCCCCACTGTGTCCTCCCATGCCCTGTAACTGTTCTATTTTCCTATTTATGGCATAACTTTTGTTCATATCCTTGACTGGTAAGTTGTTTATTTCTTTCCTGTCTTAAGCAGATAGGTCACAGGCCCCAGACAGAAAAAGCCCTACAAATTTATAGCCAGACAAAAATATGCTACAGGGATGCCAAAATAAATAACAGCAAGAGAACCTGCTTGACTATTTTGGAAACTCAATACTTTATTTATTCTCAATAGTTCCTTTGTTTGGGTGGACAAGGTACTTTCTGTCTTTTCCAGAGTCTCCTCAAGAAATAGTCCTATGAATGCAACGTAGGCTTGGGGAATGGAATATACAAATGAGAGAAAGAGAAAGTAAAAATCTCCCCTTTGCTCTTACATCTATTTCTGTTTGTTGTCTATCATTACTCAGTTGCTGGTGAATTATTCTATGGATATTTGCCTCATGGCAAAAGTAGAGGAAATACAATAGATTCTTTTTAAAAAGGGGAAACTAATAGCCTTTTCCTGTTAATTCAGATGCAGCATTAATGGCTGCATTCTAATTTCATATCAGGCAGGAAGTGGGGAGGGAGTGCTGCCATTTCATGGAAAACATTATTGATTCTGCTGCTTATTTAGCTTTTATTATTGTTTATAAAGTTAGCAATTTAAAAAATTTTAAAATCACTTTATATGTGCAATTCCTGTGGAAAGAAAACCAGACAATTTAAATTACATTCCTATTTGAGAGAGGAAATCTAAATGAGTATTTGGAGACTCTCTACAGTTAGATCATTGATTTTGTGTGCTTGGAGGCAAAGTTAAGTTACAGCATCTTAAAATTATTATTCCAGCTATGAAAAACTGAAGAGAAGGGACTTCATGAACAATGCCACAGTCACATTTGTCAACCAGCTCACCCTGACTTGGGCACACCCTGATTAGACACATGCCTGGGTTTTGAATTTAATCAACTGCCTAGCACCCAACCCCACTTGCCCCCAAGCACTCATTGTATTTCAGTGGAGGGACAAAGCTCACTTTGTTGTTTTTGTCAGGTGTTTTGGTATAAGCAGGAGAAAGAAAACATTTTTGATTTTTTGTCTTGTTTGTTTGGATTTTGTTTAAGTTTCTCAGTGCAGGGGCTCCTCGGTAAGATGGAAATGGTGATAAGAAGCATATTATGAACTAGTTGTCTCTTATCCAGTGGTTCCTCCTGATGGACATATTTTGAGCCCTAGTGGGAAAAGAGACTATGGGCAGAGGTGTCAAGAGGCAAGTTCATGAAAGTCTGTAAGATTCGAGATACCAGCAGGGTTACTTCAGGTTCCAAGTGATCAAGGTCAGTGAAGAGTGGGAAGAAGGGTATTTCACCCATTTCTCAGTGAGTGCCCAGCAGCAGCCCCAGGGCAGCACAGTGGAACAGCAGGAGAGCAGCCTCAGTGCCCACGGAGCCAGGCAGACTGGCCCAGGAGCGGTGTGTGTGTTCAGCTCCCCAGCACCCATGGCCTCCAGACACACAGGGCCAGCCAGATTGTACTGGAAGGAAGTGCGCGCATGGATTTACTGAGTATGATAGACAACTCTAAGGTTATAGAAAGCCTAAGTCCTCCAGTAGAAAGGGAAGCTCAGCTCTGGGGACATTCAGGACAGGTGTGGATGTGACCCCAGTTGTACTCAGGCTGTTCTTGTCTTTGGGGTACTTAAGCCTACGTAAAAACCCCAACAGGAGAAAAGCCCCACACATGCAACTCACCTTGGGGAAAACTGCACTAGAAGAGAGAGTTCATGGACCAACCTGCCCCCTGACCTCTGTGACCATTCTGGTGCCTTTTTCTCTTTGTTTAGTAGTTTGTCATCGTTTAGATCTCACTGAGTAACACCCAGACCCTTGGCTCTGGTAGTCTGGACAGCTCTGTTGCTAGTTTTGCTAGATTTTTCCAGTTCCTTCTCACTCCATCCCTCAAAACTTATTGTTCTAAGTCAATGGAATAAAAGTCAGACTCTAGAATTAGACCCAAATGTGTATTGTAAATTGATTGTAGAGTTTGATAAAGTGAGTGTAGTATGTCAGGGAGGGGAGATGGAGAGCCTTGGAAATAACAGTTGTATCTCTAACTGACTGGATTTAATTAGATAAATTTCAGAAGGATCAGCAATTATACATGAATAAACACAATCATCTTCTAGAATAAAACATGGTGGAGTATTTAACACAAGAAATTGGTTATATCTGGCTTCAAAATAATATTTTACATAGGAAAAATGACTAATGAAATCCAATGATATTTTTGGTAAATAGTATTTGCAATTAAATCACTAAACAAAGTTTCAATTTTTCTTCACATAACAATAAATATTGCAAATCAAAGATTAAAAGGTTAACAACCCAATTGAAAAAACTTTTTTTTTGCCTAAGACATGAAGCAAAAATTCACAGATGAAGAAAACTGACATTTAAACATACATTTTTAGAAAGCTCATACCACTCAAGGCAATCTACAGATTCAATATAATCCCTAGCAAGTTACCAATGGCATTTTTTAAGGAACTAGTGCAAAAATTTTTTAAATTTGTATGGAAACACAAAAGACTTTGAATAGTGAAAGGAATCCTGAGAAAGAAAAACAATTGGAGGAATCAGGCTTCCTGACCTTGGATTTTACTACAAATCTTAGGTCATCAAAATAGTATGATACTGGTGCAAAAACAGAAATATACTTCAATGGGACAGGATAGAAAGCCCAGAAATAAACCTAAGCACCTATGGTCAATTTATCTATGACAATGGAGGCAAGAACATACAATGGAGAAAAGATAGTTTCTTCAATAGGTGGTGCTGGGAAAACTGAACAGTCATGCTTAACAGAAAGAAATTACAATATTTGCTAACATCATACACAAAAATAAACTCAAAATGGGTCAAAGATCTAAATGTAAGGCTGGACACCATAGAATTCTTACAGAAAAACATAAGCAGAACACATTTCGACATAAATCACAGCAACACTTCTTTGGATTCACCTCTGATTCAAAAATAGCAATGACATGAAAGCAACCTAAATGTCCATCAACAGAGGTATGGATAAGGAAGACAAGGTACATATATACAATGAAACGTTGTTGTTATTTAGTTAATTGTGTCTGACTCTTTGCCACCCCATGGACTGCAGCACACCAGGCCCCTCTGTCCATAGGATTTCCCAGGCAAGAATACTGGAGTGGCTTGCCATTTTTCTCTCTGGGGGATCTTCCTGACCCAGGGGTCAAACTCACATCTAGTGCTTGGCAGGCAGATTCGTTACCACTTTTCTCTCTGGGGGATCTTCCTGACCCCGGGGTCAAACTCACATCTAGTGCTTGGCAGGCAGATTCGTTACCACTGAGCCACCAGAAAGTGAAAGTGAAAGTTGCTCAGTCATGTCCGACTCTTTGCGACTCCATGGACCCCATGGAATTCTCCATGCCAGAATACTGGAGTGGATAGCCTTTCCCTTCTCCAGGGGATCTTCCCCACCCAGGGATAGAACCCAGGTTTCCCACACTGCAGGCGGATTCTTTATCAGCTGAGCCACAGGGAAACCTGAGCCGCCAGGGGAGCCCACAATGGGATATTACTCAGCAATAAAAAAATAACAAAATAATGCCATCTGCAGCAACATGGATGGACCTACAGTTTGTCATACTAAGTGATGTAAGTCAGAGAAAGACAAATATTATATGAAGTCACTCATATGTGAAACATAATGCTAAAATGATATAAATGAACTTATTTACAAAACAGAAACAGACTCACAGATTTCAGAAACAAACTTACAGTTATCAAAGAGAAAACATGAGGTGGGGATAAATTAGGAGTTTGGGATGACATATACACACTGCTGCTGCTGTTGCTAAGTCGCGTCAGTCGTGTCTGTCTCTGTGCGACCCCATAGATGGCAGCCCACCAGGCTCCCCCATCCCTGGGATTCTCCAGGCAAGAGTACTGGAGTGGGGTGCCATTGCCTTCTCCAATGCATGAAAGTGAAAAGCAAAAGTGAAGTCGCTCAGTCGTGCCCAACTCTTAGCGATCCCATGGACTGCAGCCTACCAGGCTGCCCTGTCAATGGTATTTTCCAGGCAAGAATACTGGAGTGGGTTGCCACTGCCGTCTCTGGATATACACACTGCTATGTATAAAATAGATAACCAACAAGGACCTACTATATAGCACAGGGGAACTCTACTCAATATTCTGTAATAACCTATGTGGGTAAGGGATCTGAAAAACAGTGAATACATGCATATGTATAACTGATTCACTTTGTTGTACACCTGAAATACAACATTATAGATCAACTGTCATAATGTTTTTTTGTTTTTAAGTAAAAAAGTTCAACTTTACTTATAAGAAAAATAAAATACAAATTAAAATAACTGCCACTTAGATAGACAGACACAATAGCTGGTGAGTTGTATCAACAAAGATAATCTCATGAAGTTTTGGTGAGAATGTTAATTGGCACAATCTATACTGAGGACAATTTGTGAATATCTTTTAAGGTCACAAATGCTTATATCCTTTGACCCAACAATTCCACTTCAAAGAATGTATTTTCTGGATAGTTTCAGATGTCTTAAAAGATGACCAGGCAAGAAAATTCCTTGCAAAAGTATCATGGCAAATGATTGCAAACAATCTATCCATCTCTTTTCCCTATCCATTTTTCAATGTGGATCTCATTAAATAAGTTATGGTACAGCCAAGATTCATTATGTGTATAGGATGTGGAAAAATGTCCAGTACATATTACCAAACTAAAAGAAAGCCAGATTTAATGCAACATGCACAGGATGCCACTATTTGTGGAACTACCTGCCTCCCCCCAAAAACTACATACCCCGAGATCTGCTTTCAGGATCTCTTGAAGAGCCCCCAGGAAACATGTAACTAGTTGCTTTTATAGGAGGAAACTGGGTTGCTGGAGGATAGGAGAAAAGAAATTTGTTTTCAGTGTCGACCTGTATACCTTTTGAATATTGTACTTTTCACCTTTTTAACCCATTCAAAGGGAATAAATTACTTTAAACACTATCTTACTCGTTCTATTTCTATACTTGGAAGGCCCTGTGTCTTTTACTAGGGAACTGACTTCACCATGTTTCATCCAGCACCTAGTAGGTCATCACTATTTGCTGAATGGATGAGTGAGTAGTTAGCCTTTCTCCAATAGTTTTTTGAATGGCGAGCTTACCCAAAGAAGGCATGCATTCTCAGGGTCAAACAAGTGCATAGGACTTCTCTCACCCTAGTCCTGGCACTGTCAGGAAAACCACCTCCATGATCATATTTATTTCCCTCATGGCACTTATTACTCTATAATGACCCATTCATACGTTTACTTGTCCTTGTCTGCCTCTGCCATTAGACTAGAAACTATATGAGGGCAGGGACTTTTTCTGTCTTGGTCCTGTGTCTCTAGTGTCCAAAAATTATTCATTCCCATTTGTCTGGCAAGTGGAAGACATCAAATAATAATTGTGGGAAAAATGACTGAATGGAAATATACATAAATTGGTAGCTATTTTACCTCATATATATGGTTAACAGAGTTCACAACATTCATTTTTTCCAGTTAATTATTTCTTCTCTACATGCTCTAGGTCTATCAAAACCAGCAGGGAAATGCATGCACAACAAACAGGGGCTCTAAATCATAACAATATATCAGACTTGCAACTATCTAGTATTTTGATACCCAAGTCCCACCTCGGACCTACTGAAGAATCCTAAACAGTAAGGCCTCAATATCTCTGTATTTTTCTAAAGCATTTAGATGACTTGGATGGATCACCAAGTTTGAGAACAGCCTATAAATATACAATCATATAACACATCCTTACCCATCATTCAAGAGGAAATAAAGTGCCTTTGAGAAAAAGGCAAATAGCTAGGAAATAAATAAGGTACTTAAATTTGAACTGCATCGAGACTTCTCCCTTAGTGGTAGTAATGTTTGTGTGATACCCAGAGTAGAAAGAAACTTGTGAAAAGCAGAATGAACAGATGCCTCAGTGGCAAATCTTTGGGTTGAAAAGGAGCCCTATTAAACTGACTCAAACAACGAAGGATATTTACTTTCTTAAAATTAAAAGGTAGTCCAGCTTTCAGGCAAGATTTGATCCAGCCACTCAGATAATGATACTAAGGGTGCTCCTTTTTGTCTCTCTTCTTTCCTTATGGTAGCAATTCAATTCTCAGGATTTAAATGGTGAATGTCCCTGTAAAAGCATCATGATTGCAAATAGTTCCCACTGTTCCAGGATTCGTAACACACTCCTACATTTACCTAATGGAACTGAAAGAAGATGCTTTCTTTTGGTTGCTTTTGTGGAATAAATCTTACTTTCTATAGCCTTGACTAAAGATAAATATTTTCATGAATCTCTTCTCCTGCATTGGGTCATTTCCCTATATTTCAAACCCATAAAAATCTTTAAAGTTTTTGAATACGCTGGTTACCTCAGTCACTGAGAGACCACACCTCAAGCAGGAATAAATTCAGTGGTGAGCTAGCACTGGTTTGTACTGGTTCACAAGGGTAAATTGTTAAATTAGGAGAAAATTTTCCAAATGGAGATTCAATAAGAAATTATTCAATATTAAATATACAAACTTGCAATTAAATAAATAATATGAAAAACAAAGGCAGCAGATACTCAAAACCCATCACTTAATTGCTTAACTACACTTGACTATTATCTGTGCCAACAGTAAATTATAGCCCTCATGTCAAATCCAATCTGTAGCTGATTTTTTTAAACAGTATTATTGGAACACATTCATTTACATATTATCTAAGGTGGCTTTCACACCACATTGACAGAGTAAAATAGTTGTGACTGAGACCTTATTCCTGGCAAACCTAGAGTACTTGTTACCCAGCTTTTCACAGAAAACATGTGTTTACTCCTGATAGATATTCTTGAGATTATTTACATTGAGTGTTTCTTTATGATGAAAATATTATGAAATATTATATCATTGCATGTTTCAAACACTACATTCAGTGACTTGTAACTTGAGATCAGCTATAGGAATATTTACACCCTAGGCATCAGCAAGCATTACAGATTGGGGCTTTTGTTTTTTTCCTTACACACAAAAGCATTGGTTCAAGCATTGGTTCATCTGCAAAGTAGTGTAAAAGCTACCTTGCTGCTGCTGCTGCTGCTAAGTCGCTTCAGTCGTGTCCAACTCTGTGCGACCCCATAGACGGCAGCCCATCAGGCTCCCCCGTCCCTGGGATTCTCCAGGCAAGAACACAGGAGTGGGTAGCCATTTCCTTCTCCAAAAAGCTACCTTAGATAATATGTAAAGGAATGTGCCCCCAAAGCATTGATTCAATGTTTACCACTACATGATTGCATGCAGTTAATTTCATCTAAAATATACAGCTGTGAAGGGGGAAAGAATNCAGCCCATCAGGCTCCCCCGTCCCTGGGATTCTCCAGGCAAGAACACAGGAGTGGGTAGCCATTTCCTTCTCCAAAAAGCTACCTTAGATAATATGTAAAGGAATGTGCCCCCAAAGCATTGATTCAATGTTTACCACTACATGATTGCATGCAGTTAATTTCATCTAAAATATACAGCTGTGAAGGGGGAAAGAATGGCTTCCTGGAGGGCAAATGGATATAGGATGGTGGAGGACAAATAAGTGCCCTCTCAAGTTAGTGTCTCCAGGCTTATGGTTTATTGCATTTAGTCAAATGACCCAACAAAATACCAAGGGAAGATACTCCAGTGTCAGGTTACGTGCACGTGTGCTTAGTTGTGTCCAACTCTGCCACCCCATGGCCTATAGATCACCAGGCCTCTCTGTCCATAGAATTTTCCAGACAAGAATACAGGAACGGCTTGCCATTTACTCAATGGACATGAGTTTGAGTAAACTCTGGGAGTTGGTGATGGACAGGGAGGCCTAGCATGCTGCAGTCCATGGGGTAATAAAGAGTCAGACACGACAGCGACTGAACTGAACTGAGAAAATGTGAAGTCTATGTACTTGATATCAAAAGTGAGAGAAACGAAACCAAATCTGTTCGCAGTAGAGTTACGCACAATAGGGAACCTAGGGAACACAGGCACCAACATATCAAAGGTGTGTCTTAATTATCTTTTCAAATAGAACAGAGCTGTGCTTAATGGCTTCCTGTGATAGTTATGTTCTTTAGAACAAAGGTATGGAAATAATGTTCTCAACAATGAACTGGGATCTAATTTAGTAAAGTGAAAGAAATAATTCCAATATACAGATGGGAGGATTTATATTATCTGTATAACCTACAAATATTGGTATTACTGAAAAGCAATTAAAAAGTTTTTTAGAGGTCCCTTGTATTACAGAGTTTGTTATAAGGCCAAATTAGCACTTAACATGAGCTAGGGTTACTACTTCTGCTTTTGACAAAGATTCTTTGTTTGACCAAACTTTTATCAAATTCCTGAACATTCTCCTAGGCCTGTGCACTTCCTTATAAAATTCAGTTTCATCAGGAAGCCAGCTAAGTCAGTTTAATCAGAACCTCCCACCCTTGATATCCTCTCACTTTTCATACCAGATTAGGTTCCTCATCCCCCACCAACTCCCAGGTGATATCTGATCACTCTAGCCTGACTTCCACAAGAATCCTATTGTTATCTCTGAGGTGTCTATGTAATAATTATTCCTCCACCCTACTCCATGGCTATAAATTCATATTTTTCCTGTAATGTATTTGGAATTGACTTCTGTTATATGAGAGTGAAAGTGTTAGTAGCTCAGTTGTGTCCAACTCTTTGCAACCCTGTGGACTGCAGCCCACAGGCTCCTCTGTCCATGGGATTCACCAGACAAGAATACTGGAGTAGGTTGCCATTCCCTTTTCGAAGGAATCTTCCCAACCCAGGGATCAAACACAGGTCTTCTGCATTGCAGGTGGATCGTTTACCATCTGGGCCACTAGGGAAGCCCCCAATTGCAATAGTCCTGAATAAAATTTGATTTTACCATTTCAATTACTGGTCAGCTCTGGCGTTTGACACTTGTCACACTCTGCTTTATCTGCTTACATCAAAATGAGCACAGATTTTGAAGTATGCATCGACTTTGTGTATATATCTGCTTTGGACTTAGGGAGTCTCCTCTGGTTTACAGCAGCACACTTTATAGTTAGCCCCATATCTGATATCAAGTTCAAACTCAGGAATCCACAGACTGAACTTGTTTCATCTTATAGCTACTTAGTCAATTTGTCAAAGAGCAAATGAATGCACACACACACACACACACACACCAGACTGGAAGTTGGTACACAGATTTCTATCAGATGAATTTAATCAATAAATATTTATTATTCTTTTGCTTTGAGACTGGCTGGGCTCTGAGATAAAATTGAGAATTTACTGTCTAGTGTGAAGAGAGGCCAGAAGAAAATTTAAGTAATAATTAATTATAGTTTGTGATAAAAGTTATCATAAAATAAACAGGGTGCTAGAGAATAATAAAAGGAGAACTCGTAAATTCATGTAGTTGTATAAATGACTGGCAATGGGAATAATAATCATTCCCACTGATGTTTCCTTAGCAATTGGGCTAAAAGCCCAAAGTGAAATAATGATATTTTTATAGTTTAGTGGTTTCAAAAGTTATTCATGTGTTGGACCACCTGGAAGATGTTGAGCTTAATTAAATAACACTACATGTAGTTATCTACATCATGAATGTTTTAGCACACACATGTCATTTGGTTAAGTTCATGGTATTTTTAGGGATGTCCAATTTAATTAAATATACGTGATACAAAACAATGTCTAAAAAAGTCACAATGGTAAACATTGCCCTAAAATCAAAACCTCTGCTGTACATTAGGCTCAGCAATTTCCAATTCTTCCATCAATACTGATTTGCTAAACTTAAATCATAGACAGATATATGAGATCTAATGAAATATGTGGAAGGAAAAACAGCAACTTTAGAGTCTATCCATTTGTCTTAATTTTAGTGGTCTGTTCTATATATCCACAGGTTGAGACTATTTCCTGCCCAACAAAGACTTTTGTTTGAATCTCAGTTATGAAACATGGATTTTTGTACACCTGAAATCACACAAATCACCCAGTTACAACAATAGCTAAATTTCACCGGTGAGAAATAAAATATTGCCTGCCAGAGAAGTAAACAAAGGATGTTAACAGCCATCAAACCATCACATTACATCTGCCCAGATGGTGAGCCCTGATGGAACTCGCGATGGAGACAAAGGGGCCACCCAGTGTTAAGTTCATCTAGTAGTCAGCCACTGTTACCACCCCCGCATTGCTGCCTGGGTAAACTCAGGATGAGGAAACACAGGATACTGGCCCCAGATAGCTGAAGCGCATATCAAAGGTAGGTATGATTCAGTGAGCCTAAACTCTTGGATCTAAACTCAGATGACCATAGACTATCTACTATTGTGGGCAAGAATCCCTTAGAAGAAGTAGAGTAGTCATCATAGTCAACAAGAGAGTCCAAAATACAGTACTTGGGTGCAATCCCCAAAATGAAATAATGACCTTGGTTAGTTTCCAAGGCAAACCATTCAATATCACAGTAATCCAAGTCTATGCCCCAACCTGTAATGCTGAAGAAGCTGAAATTGGATGGTTTTATGAAGACCTACAAGACCTCCTAAAACTAACAACCCCAAAAGATGTCCTTTTTCATTATAGGGGACTGGAATGCAAAAGTAGGAAGTCAAGAGATACCTGGAGTAACAGGCAAATTTGGCCTTGGAGTACAAAGTGAAGCAGGGCAAGGGCTAATATAGTTTTGCCAAGAGAATGCACTGGTCATAGCAAACACCCTTTTCCAACAACACAAGAGAAGACTCTACATGTGGACATCACTGAATAGTCAATACCAAAATCAGATTGGCTATATTCTTTGCAGTCAAAGATGAAGAAGCTCTATACAGTCAGCAAATAAGACCAGGAGCTGACTGTAGCTCAGATCATGAATCCCTTATTGCAAAATTCAGGCTTAAATTGAAGAAAGCAGGGAAAAGCACTAGACCATTCAGCTAAATCAAATCCCTTACAATTATACAGTGGAAGTGACAAATTCAAGGGATTAGATCTGATAGACAGAGTGCCTGAAGAACGATGGAGACAGGTTCATGACACTGTATAGGAGGCAGTGACCAAGACCACCCCCAAGAAAAAGAAATGCAAAAAGGCAAAAGGATTGTCTAAGGAGACCTTACAAATAGTTGAGAAAAGAGAAGTGAAAGGTAAAGGAGAAAGGAAAGATATACCCATTTGAATGCAGAGACCCAAAGAATAGCAAGGAGAGATAAGAAAGCCTGCCTCAATGATCAATGCAAGAAATAGAGGAAAACAATAGAATGGGAAAGACTAGAGATCTCTTCAAGAAACTTGAGATCCTAAGGGAACATTTCATTCAAAGATGGGCTCAATAAAGGACAGAAATGGTATGGACCTAACAGAGGCAGAAGCTATTAAGAAGAGGTAGCAACAATACACAGAAGAACTGTACAAAAAAGATCTTCACGACCCAGACAACCATGATAGTGTGATCACTTACCTAGAGCTAATATCCTAAAATGCAAAGTCAAGTGGGTGTCATCACTAAGAACAAAGCTAGTGGAGGTGATGGAATTTCAGTTGAGCTATTTCAAATCCTAAAAGATGATGCTGTGAAAGTGCTGCACTCAATATGCCAGCAAATTTGGACAACTCAGCAGTGGCCACAGGACTGGAAAAGGTCAGTTTTCATTCCAGTTCCAAAGAAAGGCAATGCCAAAGAATGNTGCAAAGTCAAGTGGGTGTCATCATTAAGAACAAAGCTAGTGGAGGTGATGGAATTTCAGTTGAGCTATTTCAAATCCTAAAAGATGATGCTGTGAAAGTGCTGCACTCAATATGCCAGCAAATTTGGACAACTCAGCAGTGGCCACAGGACTGGAAAAGGTCAGTTTTCATTCCAGTTCCAAAGAAAGACAAGGCCAAAAAATGTTAAAATTACTATGCAATTGCACTCATCTCACACACTAGCAAAGTAATGCTCAAAATTCTCCAAGCCAGGCTTCAACAGTATGTGAACCACAAAATTCCAGATGTGCAAGCTGGATTTAGAAAAGGAGGAGGAATAAGATATCAAATTGTCCACATCCATTGGAACATCAAAAAAGCAAGAGAATTCCAGAAAATCCTCTACTTCTGCTTTATTGACTTATCAAAGCCTTTGACTGTGTGGATTAGCAAACTGTAGAAAATTCATCAAGAGACAGGAATACCAGGCCACCTTATCTGTCTCCTAAGAAATCTATATGCAGGTCAGGAAGCAACAGTTAGAACTGGACATGGAACAACAGACTGGTTCCAAATTGGGGAAGGAGTACATTGAGGCTGTATATTGTTACCCTGCTTGTTTAACTTATATGCAGAGTACATCATGTGAAATGCTTGGCTGGATGGAGCAAAAGCTAGAATCAAGATTGCTGGGAGAAGTATCTATAACTTCAGCTATGCAAATGGTACCACCCTTATGGCAGAAAGCAAAGAATAACTAAAGAAACTTGAAAAAAGTGAAAGAAGAGGGTGAAAATGTTGGCTTAAAACTCAACATTCAGAAAAGAAGATCATGACATNTTGCTGGGAGAAGTATCTATAACTTCAGCTATGCAAATGGTACCACCCTTATGGCAGAAAGCAAAGAATAACTAAAGAAACTTGAAAAAAGTGAAAGAAGAGGGTGAAAATGTTGGCTTAAAACTCAACATTCAGAAAAGAAGATCATGACATCTGGTCCCATCACTTCATGGCAAATAGATGGGGAAACAGTGGAAACAGTGACAGACTTTATTTTAGGGGGCTCCAAAATCACTGCCGATGTTGACTGCAGTCATGAAATTAAAAAATGTTTGCTCCTCGGAAGAAAAGCTATGACCAACCTAGACAGCTTGTTAAAAAGTAGACACATTACTTTGCCAATAAAGGTCCATCTAGTCAAAGCTATGATTTTTCCAGTAGTCATGTATGGATGTGACAGCTGGACATAAAAAAAGCTGAGTGCTGAAGAATTGATCCTTTTGAACTGTGGTGTTGGAGAAGACTCTTGAGAGTCTCTTGGACTGCGAGGAGATACAACAAGTCCATCCTAAAGGAAACTAATCCTGAATATTCATTGGAAGGACTGATGCTGAAGCTGAAACTTCAGTACTTTGACCACCTGATGCAAAGAACTGACACATTTGAAAAGACCCTGATGCTGGGAAAGACTGAAGGCAGTAGAGGAAGGGGACGATAGAGGATGAGACGGTTGGATGGCATCATGGATATGTGTTTGAGTAAACTCTGGGAGTTGGCAATGGACAGGGAGGCTTGGCATGCTTCAGTCCATGGGGCCGCAAAGAACTGGACATGACTGAGTGACTGAACTAGTACTCTTGCCTGGAAAATCCCATGGACGGAGGAGACTGGTGGGCTGCAGACCATGCGGTCGCTAAGAGTCGGACACGACTGAGCGACTTCACTTTCACTTTTCACTTTCATGCACTGGAGAAGGAAATGTCAACCTGACCAACCTAGACAGCTTGTTAAAAAGTAGACACATTACTTTGCCAATAAAGGTCCATCTAGTCAAAGCTATGATTTTTCCAGTAGTCATGTATGGATGTGACAGCTGGACATAAAAAAAGCTGAGTGCTGAAGAATTGATCCTTTTGAACTGTGGTGTTGGAGAAGACTCTTGAGAGTCTCTTGGACTGCGAGGAGATACAACAAGTCCATCCTAAAGGAAACTAATCCTGAATATTCATTGGAAGGACTGATGCTGAAGCTGAAACTTCAGTACTTTGACCACCTGATGCAAAGAACTGACACATTTGAAAAGACCCTGATGCTGGGAAAGACTGAAGGCAGTAGAGGAAGGGGACGATAGAGGATGAGACGGTTGGATGGCATCATGGATATGTGTTTGAGTAAACTCTGGGAGTTGGCAATGGACAGGGAGGCTTGGCATGCTTCAGTCCATGGGGCCGCAAAGAACTGGACATGACTGAGTGACTGAACTAGTACTCTTGCCTGGAAAATCCCATGGACGGAGGAGACTGGTGGGCTGCAGACCATGCGGTCGCTAAGAGTCGGACACGACTGAGCGACTTCACTTTCACTTTTCACTTTCATGCACTGGAGAAGGAAATGTCAACCCACTCCAGTGTTCTTGCCTGGAGAATCCCAGGGACGGGGGAGCCTGGTGGGCTGTTGTCTATGGTCACACGGAGTCGGACACGACTGAAGTGACTTAGCAGCAGCAGCAGCAGCAGAGTGACTGAACTGAAACTCTTCCATCTACTCATATATACAAAAGCACTAAATTCCTAAACTTGAGAAATCTGGTTTTCTGTTATTAACAGTAATCTTTTAATGTTCTGACCACCAGGTCTTTTGTTGCAAAAACGCCTATATATCCCTGCTTACCCAACCCTTGCCTCTTTGAAACAGTTTTCTTAGAGTGATCTGAGATGTTGTGTCCCAGACTTGAAATATTCAGAAAGTCCTCCAAATAAAATATAACTCTCAACTTTTAGCTAGTACATTTTTTTTCAGTTAACAATGGTGTGCAATCCATACTGTAGCATTGCTTTTCCTGTGTGCATACATTATAAATGTAGAGATTTAAGAAGGGCAATCATTAGAATGTGAACTCAGACATGTTTTAAAAAAGATGGAGATTTTTTGAGTTCGAATTGTAAAATATCAAAAATATCTGACATGTATTTCAGCATCTAGGAAGTTGATTTCATTCAAAACAGAGCTGAGGTGTTTGAACCTACCTTCCTTTGATATATATTGAAATGCTTCTAATAACACGCCTCATTCAATGAGTACCCTTTCAGAGCCTAGAAATGCTGCCTAAATGCCGCAGCATATTTTAATCATTTATGGACAGCCAAGTTCTACTAATTTGTTATCATTATAAATATATACAAGGAATTTACATTGGTTCTTTCCTTTGGGCATATGTTACATGCTAATAAAGCTTTACAAAGACCTTTCCAACTTTTCTTGAGTGTCACATCTGAAGAATTTTAATGAAAAAAAAAATCAATTATCGTGAGGCTACATAGAAAGCTTTCAGTTTGCAAATGGTGATCTCCCTCTTAACATCTTAACAGTAACAGATATAAGCTGATAATGAAATTCTCATAGGTCAGAACTGCTTGGAAACAGGAACACATCTTTCAACTCATTCTGCCATTTTTCCTCATGTATCTGCCCTGGAATCAGATGGCTTCTGCAGCATCTGGTTTCTTGGTGATTAGGTTCAGATAATAGAATGCGCTGCACACAACATTTCTGAAGCAGCTCCCTTTTTACGTTAGTGTTCAGTAAATTGACTTTTCATATGCTCACATCTAATTATCTTGGCTAAAGGTTTTTCATCATGCTCTGAGAACTACCTTCATTTATTAGAGAAATATTTATGCAGGTGTGCATGCTCAGTTGCTCCATGGTGTCCGATTCTTTGTAACCCCATGACCTGTAGCCCACCAGGCTCCTCTGTCCATGGGATTTCCCAGCAAGAATACTGGAGTGGGTTGCCATTTCTTCCTCCAAGGGATATTCTCCACCTGGGGAAAGAACCCAGATCTCCTGCGTCTTCTGCATTGGCAGGCAGATTTTTAACCAGTGAGCCACCAGGGAAGACCAGGAGTGTTTATGATTTCTGTCAAATAAACATGGAAGACCCTTGAACACTAGAACACAATATTTGGATTATTATCATAGTGCTATGTAAGCAGACTTATCAAATCTATCGGCAAACATTTAAATTGCCAAGCAATTAGTAAGAATTATTAATTGTTTATATTTGTTCATGCTAGTTTAGCTCTTCAAATACAGATACTTCAGGATTATGAGTTTCCAAAGAGTAAAGCACTCTAATCCTGGAAAATAATAATAAGTTCACCAGAATCCTAGAGTCATAAATGTAAAATGTACTATATATAGTACCATAAATTTCAAGATTAGATATAATGTATTACTTGTCAAACATGTAATCATAAAATCTGTGCCTATATAAATATCAAACAAATATATGTCATGAAGTATATAACACTGCTTTCTTGGTTATATTTCCAATTTCCCATAATTTTATATAAAGTAAAATCTTTTTGCTATATTTTATGTAATTAAGTATTCCAAAACTGGAGCTTCTGTTGTGCTCATATGCTAAAGAATTTGCCTGCAAATTCAAATACAAAGTATTAAAAGCAAAGAGCTTCTGTTTTTAAACTTAGAGTCCTGGCCTCATTTTACAAGTAAATATAAAGATATCTTAGAAATTGAATATTAATTCATTTATTTATTCAGCAATTTTTTAGATAACATAATGTAGGTTAAGTAATTTCCTAGGTGCTATAAATATAATACTAGTAACAAGCAAAAAAAAAAAGACAATCGAGCATTCAAAATATTGAAAATAAAGAAGGACTCTGTGTATACGGTTCTTATTTTAAATAACCGAATGAATAAAAAAATGGCAAAAACTATAATGAACAACTCCATTATACTGAACAAATGAGAATTAGTAGGGGGAGGGGAACTTTTGAGACTAAATTCAAGTAGCACTTACTGAGAGCTTCCTTAGCAACATGGTCTGAACTCATTATTATCACAAAAACCTTGAAAATAGGTATCAACTCCACTGACAGAATGTATTTTGTTGCAATCTTCTAGTTTTTCCATATCTGTTTATTTTTTATGAAAACTATTGTCATTAAGTTTTAGTCATTTTCAGGGGATGTAAAATGACTGCCTATTTTCACACGCACCTTCTTAACCTTGGTAGGCAACAACAGCTTCCTTATATATATATATGTGCTACATGCAAAGAACTCTACAAGGTGGGGTTGGTACTCACATGTGTAAGGCACTGTCTTAGTCTGCTTGGGCTGCCATAACAAAATGCCATAATTTAAGTGACAGAAATTTATTTGTTACACTTATAGAGGCTGGGAGGTCCAAATCGAGGCGTTGGCCAGTTCAGTTTCTGGTCAGAGTTCTCTTCCTGGTTTGCAGAAACCTATCTCATTATGTGCTCATGTGACACTGAGACTGTGTTTCTTTCTCTTCTTAAAAGAGCACCAGTCCTATCGTATTAGTACCTTTTCCTATCAAATGATTTCATCAACTCCTCCTCACAAACCCTATCTCTGAATATAGTCATACTGAGGGAACTAACACCCCCAAAGATGTCCTTTTCATTGTAAGGGCTGGAATGCAAAAGTAGGTAGTCAACAAACACCTGGAGTAGCAGGCAAATTTGGCCTTGGAATACAGAATGAAGCAGGGCAAAGGCTAATAGAGTTTTGCCAAGAAAATACACTGGTCATAGCAAACACCCTCTTCCAACAATACAAGAGAAGACTCTACACATGGACATTATGAGATGGTCAACACCGAAATCAGATTGATTATATTCTTTGCAGCCAAAGATGGAGAAGTTCTATACAGTCAGCAAAAACAAGACCAGGAGTTGACTGTAGGTCAGATCATGAACTCCTTATTGCCAAATTCAGACTGAAATTAGGGAAAACCACTAGACCATTCAGGTATGACCGAAATCAAATCCCTTATGATTATACAATGGAAGTGAGAAATAGATTTAAGGGACTAGATCTGATAGACAGAGTGCCTGATGAACTATGGATGGAGGTTCGTGACATTGTACAGGAGACAGGGATCAAGACCATCCCCATGGAAAAGAAATGCAAAAAAGCAAAATGGCTGTCTGGGTAGGCCTTCCAAATAGCTGTGAAAAGAAAAGAAGAAAAAAGCAAAGGAGAAAAGGAAAGATATTCCCATTTGAATGCAGAGTTCCAAAGAATAGCAAGGAGAGATAAGAAAGCCTTCCTCAGCAATCAATGCAAAGAAATAGAGGAAAACAACAGAATGGGAAAGACCAGAGATCTCTTCAAGAAAATTAGAGCTACCAAGAGAATATTTTATGCAAAGATGGTCTCGATAAAGAACAGAAGTGGTATGGACGTAACAGAAGCAGAAGATACTAAGAAAAAGTGGCAAGAATACACAGAAGAACTGTACAAAAAAGATGTTAATGACCAAGATAATCACGATGGTGTGATCACTTACCTAGAGCCAGACATCCTGGAATATGAAGTCAAGTGGGGCTTAGAAAGCATCACTACAAACAAAGCTAGTGGAGGTGATGGAATTCCAGTTGAGCTATTCAAATCCTGAAAGATAATGCTGTGAAAGTGCTGCACCCAATATGCCAGCAAATTTTAACAACTCAGCAGTGGCCACAGGACTGGAAAAAGTCAGTTTTCATTCCAATTCCAAAGAAAGGCAATGCCAAAGAATGCTCAAACTACTGCACAATTGCACTCATCTCACACTCTAGTAAAGTAATGCTCAAAATTCTCCAAGCCAGGCTTCAGCAATACATGAACCATGAACTTCCAGATGTTCAAGCTGGATTTAGAAAAGGCAGAGAAACCAGAGATCAAATTGCCAACATCTGCTGGATCATTGAAAAACCAAGAGAGTTCCAGAAAACCATCTATTTCAGCTTACTGACTATGCCAAAGCCTTTGACTGTTGGATCACAATAAACTGTGGAAAATTCTGAAAGACATGGGAATACCAGACCACCTGACCTGCCTCTTGAGAAACCTATATGCAGGTCAGGAAGTGACAGTTAGAACTGGACATGGAACAACAGACTGGTTCCAAAAAGGAAAAGGAGTACATCGAGGCTGTATATTGTCACCCTGCTTATTTAACTCAATAACCTGAAATATGCAGATGACACCACCCTTATGGCAGAAAGTGAAGAGGAACTAAAAAGCCTCTTGATGAAAGTGAAGAGGAGGTGAAAAAGTTGGCTTAAAGATCAACATTCAGAAAACGAAGATCATGGCATCTGGTCCCATCACTTCATGGGAAATAGATGGGGAAACAGTGGGAACAGTGTCAGACTTTACTTTTTTTCGGCTCCAAAATCACTGCAGATGGTGATTGCAGCCATGAAATTAAAAGACGCTTACTTCTTGAAAGGAAAGTTATGGCCAACCTAGATAGCATATTGAAAAGCAGAGACGTTACTTTGCCAACGAACGTCCGTCTAGTCAGGGCTATTGTTTTACTAGTAGCCATGGATGGATGTGAGAGTTGGACTGTGAAGAAAGCTGAGCACCAAAGAACTGATACTTTGGAACTGTGGTGTTGGAGAAGACTCTCGTGAGTCCTTTGGACTGCAAAGAGATCCAACCATTCCATTCTAAAGGAGACCAGTCCTGGGTGTTCATTGGAAGGACTGATGCTGAGGCTGAAACTCCAATACTTTCGCCACCTCATGGGAAGAGTTGACTCATTGGGAAAGACCCTGAAGTTGGGAGGGATTGGGGGCAGGAGGAGAAGGGGACGACAGAGGATGAGCTGGCTGGATGGCATCACCGACTTCATGCACATGAGTTTGAGTTAACTCTGGGAGTTGGTGATGGACAGGGAGGCCTGGTGTGCTGTGATCCTTTGGGTTGCAAAGAGTCAGACATGACTCAGCAACTGAATGGAACTGAACTGAGAGTTAAGAGATTCAACACACAAATTACAGGGAGACACTATTTAAATTGTAACATAGGTGCAGTCTCTATTCTGAGTGGATTTATCACATGGTTAAGGAACAAAAGCCTTTGCATAAACAATGCATCAATAGTATAATATTTGGTGAAGATGCTGAATAAGAAAGAATATGACATGAGATCAGGAGAGTTGAGGAAGTGTGGCATGTGTTGATGTGCACCAAAGGTACAGCTGAGTTGGGTCAGACACACTATGTGAATCTCAGTGTTGCCAAAGTGACTTAGGTAATTTACCTAAATTCTGAGCCTGTTTCATGAGTTACACATGGAGATGGTATAACACCCAGTGGATATGTCACAGGCCAATAATGAAGACAATGGTTTTAAAGGGCCTAGACATGGTATCAATACTTGGCTAAACAAGTGTTAGCCACCAAGTGGATTACTATTGATAACCAAGAAAGGAACATGGAGAGGAGGAAGGTGAGAAGGAGAGGAAAGATGGGGACAAAGGAAAAAGAGATTTTACCAGCCTACATATGTTTTCTCTAATGGAACTTCAGTTTAAAAGTCATTCCTTATGGTTGTCTGATAGAAGCAAAAGACCTAAAACTGCCTGTTAATGGCTTATTACCAAAAAAAAAAAAGGAAATCAGGCCCTAGGTATGATCTTCTTTTGGCCCAAGGATTTGCAATCCTGAGATTGGAAAGAGATGTAAGTGGACATTTATGAGATGGTATAAAATGGGAAATACGCTGACCCTTGGGGCAAAGCAGGCATGTGTTAGTACTAATTAAGCCTTGTTTACCTTGCTAGAGCAACAGAGGTTCACATGCAAAGGAGAAAACAGATGTTTAAAAATCTCCACTTTCCTTCACTTGAACTTCAGCACTTTATCCATTAACCTGGTCTCTCGCAATATTATTTTGAAAAGCAATTCTCTCAGAAAGAACTCTTCATATGAATGAGAGATTAACACCAGTCAGTCCAAATCATGAGCATTCTTGCATTGAAATGCTTCTTCTATAGGAAATAACTTCCTAGTAATTTTTTTCACAGTAATTATTGTTTCAGGCAACAGCAGTGAGGAAGTTTTCCCTGTGGCAAGGTTAAGATTGCTCCTAAATAATCCTCAGTGCCTGAAACAGTTGGTTGGTCCCTTTTGGGCAAGGGAGGGATGGGGAAAAATGTATGCAGAGGAGAGTTGAACCTGAACAGCAGTTTTAATATCACAGACACATACAAAAAGACAGGTTACATTCTTCTTCCTTGAAGTGGTTGCTTTGCACAACCAAAGAAAAACTGAATTAGTTCTACAATCTCTACTAGCTGGCTGAAGAAAATTAATACATGGAGGGTGGTCATAAGATGGCAGAGGAATAGGATGGGGAGACCACTTTCTCCCCAACAAATTCATCAAAAGAACATTTAAACGCTGAGTAAATTCCACAAAACAACTTCTGAATGCCAGCAGAGGACATCAGGCACCCAGAAAAGCAGTCCATTGTCTTTGAAAGGAGGTAGGAAAAAATATAAAAGACAAAAAAAGAGACAAAAGAGGTAGGGATGGAGCTCCATCCCGGGAGGCGAGTCTTAAAAAGAGAGGTTTCCAAACACCAGGAAACACTCTCACTGCCGGGTCTGTGGCGAGCCTTGGAAGCATAGAGGGCAACATAACAGGGAGGAAAAAAAATAAATAATTAAACCCCACAGATTACAAGCCCAATGGTAAGTCCTCCAGTGGAGAAGCAGCGCAGACACCTGCACCCGCCACTAGCAAGCGGGGTCTGGGCAGGGAGGCGCGGGCTGCATTGCTTAGAGTAAGGACTGGGTCTGAATGCCCCGAGGGCAATCTGAGCGAACTAACTTGGGCTAGCAAACCAGACTGTGGGATAGCTACCACGCAAAAAGTCCTAACCTAAGACACCATCAAGCCCAGGCACAGAACAAAGGACTGAACAGAGCTAGCCGGCTGTGGACCATCCCCCTCTGGTGACAGGCAGCCAGAGCTGGAAGGGGGCAGTCGCAGCCCGGAAAGAGATTATCTACCAAACTGGAAGCAGGCTTCTTTGGTAAGACTTCTTGGCGTTCTGGATGGTCAACATCTGCCTGAGAAGGTGCGCTGGTTGTATACCCAGAAAACCGAGCGGCAGGGACAGGGGAGGCGATAAGTCACAGTGACTGTGCTCGCCAAACACCTCATCACCTGAGCTGCTCGGACCTAGGAAGGCCACAAAATGCAGGCCCAACCGAGTCTGCGCCTCTGAGGACTACCTGAGTGCCTGAACCTGAGCGGCTTAGACCTGGGAGGTGCATGCAGCCCAGGGCCAGCCTCAGACGGTTCCCAGCGGAGCAACCTACAGCCTGAGCACTGTGGGCAGGGAGGGCACACGTGCCGTGAGCAGGGGCAGGCCCATTGTGGCTAAGACGCTGCGAGCATATGCCACGGTTATTGGTTTGCCACGTCCCTCCCTCCCCACAGCACGACTGAACAAGTGAGCCTTAAAAAAAGTGTCCACCACCGCCCCCCTTGTGTTAGGCTGGAAATGAGACACTGAAGAGACCAGCAAACAGAAGAAGCTAAAACAGAGGGAACTGCCTTGGAAGTGACAGGTGCAATAGATTAAAGCCCTGTAGTTAGTACCGACTACACAGGAAGGGGCCTATAGATAAAAAAAAAAAAGGAAATCAGGCCCTAGGTATGATCTTCTTTTGGCCCAAGGATTTGCAATCCTGAGATTGGAAAGAGATGTAAGTGGACATTTATGAGATGGTATAAAATGGGAAATACGCTGACCCTTGGGGCAAAGCAGGCATGTGTTAGTACTAATTAAGCCTTGTTTACCTTGCTAGAGCAACAGAGGTTCACATGCAAAGGAGAAAACAGATGTTTAAAAATCTCCACTTTCCTTCACTTGAACTTCAGCACTTTATCCATTAACCTGGTCTCTCGCAATATTATTTTGAAAAGCAATTCTCTCAGAAAGAACTCTTCATATGAATGAGAGATTAACACCAGTCAGTCCAAATCATGAGCATTCTTGCATTGAAATGCTTCTTCTATAGGAAATAACTTCCTAGTAATTTTTTTCACAGTAATTATTGTTTCAGGCAACAGCAGTGAGGAAGTTTTCCCTGTGGCAAGGTTAAGATTGCTCCTAAATAATCCTCAGTGCCTGAAACAGTTGGTTGGTCCCTTTTGGGCAAGGGAGGGATGGGGAAAAATGTATGCAGAGGAGAGTTGAACCTGAACAGCAGTTTTAATATCACAGACACATACAAAAAGACAGGTTACATTCTTCTTCCTTGAAGTGGTTGCTTTGCACAACCAAAGAAAAACTGAATTAGTTCTACAATCTCTACTAGCTGGCTGAAGAAAATTAATACATGGAGGGTGGTCATAAGATGGCAGAGGAATAGGATGGGGAGACCACTTTCTCCCCAACAAATTCATCAAAAGAACATTTAAACGCTGAGTAAATTCCACAAAACAACTTCTGAATGCCAGCAGAGGACATCAGGCACCCAGAAAAGCAGTCCATTGTCTTTGAAAGGAGGTAGGAAAAAATATAAAAGACAAAAAAAGAGACAAAAGAGGTAGGGATGGAGCTCCATCCCGGGAGGCGAGTCTTAAAAAGAGAGGTTTCCAAACACCAGGAAACACTCTCACTGCCGGGTCTGTGGCGAGCCTTGGAAGCATAGTGTCTTTGAAAGGAGGTAGGAAAAAATATAAAAGACAAAAAAAGAGACAAAAGAGGTAGGGATGGAGCTCCATCCCGGGAGGCGAGTCTTAAAAAGAGAGGTTTCCAAACACCAGGAAACACTCTCACTGCCGGGTCTGTGGCGAGCCTTGGAAGCATAGAGGGCAACATAACAGGGAGGAAAAAAAATAAATAATTAAACCCCACAGATTACAAGCCCAATGGTAAGTCCTCCAGTGGAGAAGCAGCGCAGACACCTGCACCCGCCACTAGCAAGCGGGGTCTGGGCAGGGAGGCGCGGGCTGCATTGCTTAGAGTAAGGACTGGGTCTGAATGCCCCGAGGGCAATCTGAGCGAACTAACTTGGGCTAGCAAACCAGACTGTGGGATAGCTACCACGCAAAAAGTCCTAACCTAAGACACCATCAAGCCCAGGCACAGAACAAAGGACTGAACAGAGCTAGCCGGCTGTGGACCATCCCCCTCTGGTGACAGGCAGCCAGAGCTGGAAGGGGGCAGTCGCAGCCCGGAAAGAGATTATCTACCAAACTGGAAGCAGGCTTCTTTGGTAAGACTTCTTGGCGTTCTGGATGGTCAACATCTGCCTGAGAAGGTGCGCTGGTTGTATACCCAGAAAACCGAGCGGCAGGGACAGGGGAGGCGATAAGTCACAGTGACTGTGCTCGCCAAACACCTCATCACCTGAGCTGCTCGGACCTAGGAAGGCCACAAAATGCAGGCCCAACCGAGTCTGCGCCTCTGAGGACTACCTGAGTGCCTGAACCTGAGCGGCTTAGACCTGGGAGGTGCATGCAGCCCAGGGCCAGCCTCAGACGGTTCCCAGCGGAGCAACCTACAGCCTGAGCACTGTGGGCAGGGAGGGCACACGTGCCGTGAGCAGGGGCAGGCCCATTGTGGCTAAGACGCTGCGAGCATATGCCACGGTTATTGGTTTGCCACGTCCCTCCCTCCCCACAGCACGACTGAACAAGTGAGCCTTAAAAAAAGTGTCCACCACCGCCCCCCTTGTGTTAGGCTGGAAATGAGACACTGAAGAGACCAGCAAACAGAAGAAGCTAAAACAGAGGGAACTGCCTTGGAAGTGACAGGTGCAATAGATTAAAGCTCTGTAGTTAGTACCGACTACACAGGAAGGGGCCTATAGAACTTGAGAAATATAAGCGGGATCAAGGAACTATCTGAAAATGAACCGACCCCACACTGCCCACAACACCACCAGAGAAAGTCCTAGATATATTTTCACTATTTTTACGATCATTTTTTTAAATTTTTTTAATTTTTAAATCTTCTATTACTCCTTTAATTTTCATTTTTATAACCTACTATTACTTTGCAAAAAAAAGACCCTATTTTTTTAAAAGCTAACTTCATATATACATATATTTTTTATAATTTTTGTGACTTTGTCTTTTTTTTTTCCTTCTTCTTTTCTTTAATACTGTAGTTTTGAAAATCCAACCTCTACTCTAGATTTTTAATCTTTGCTTTTTGGTATTTGTTATCAATTTTGTACCTTTAAGAATCCAATCTTCAGTACCCATTTTTACTTGGGAGTGAGATTACTGGGTTGACTGTTCTCTCCCCCTTTGGACTCTTATTTGTCTTCACCAGGTCACCTCTGTCTCCTGCCTTCCTCTTCTCTTCTCTACCCAACTCTGTGAATCATCAGTGTGTTCCGGATGGTGGAGAACACCTAGGGAACTGATTACTGGCTGGATCTGTCTCTCTCCTTTTGATTCCCCCATTTTATCCTCCTGGCCACCTCTGTCTCCTTCCTCCCTCTTCTCTTCTCTGTATAACTCCGTGAAAATCTCTAAGTGGTCCAGACTGTGGAGCACACATAAGGAGGTGATCACTGGCTGGCTTCCTCTCTCCTCTTTTGAATCCACCTCATCTCATTCAGGTCACCTCTAACTCCCTTCACCCTCTTCTCTTCTCCATGTAACTCTGTGAACCTCTCTGGGTGTCCCTCACTGTGGAGAAA
>SJYT01069159.1:229905-252710 GCA_006410635.1 Cephalophus harveyi | reverse complement strand
GGCTTCTTCGTGCTACCCTGGGGGTTCAGTGGTAAAGAGTACGCCTGCCAATGAAGGAGACGTGGATCGAGCCCTGATTCGGGAAGATCCCACATGCCGTGGAGCAGCTAAGCCCGTGCACTGCAACTGTTGAGCTGTGCACTAGAGCCCGGGGTCTGCAACTACTGAGCCGGTACGCAGTGTTCTTGCCTGGAGAATCCCAGGGACAGGGGAGCCTGGTGGGCTGCCGTCTATGGGGTCGCACAGAGTCGGATGCGACTGAAGCGACTTAGCAGCAGCAGCACGCTGTAGCTACTGAGCCTGTGTGCCCTAGAGCCTGTGTTTCACAGCAAGGGAAGCCCCGTTTATGAGAAGCCCATGCACCACAACTCGCCCCCGCTCACCCTAACTAGAGAGAAAAAAAAAAAAGTGATTCAACAAAGACACAGCACAGCCTAAATAAATAAATTAAATTATTAAAAAAAAAATGAAATACCAAATATGACATTTCCCTGGCAAGTCCAGTAATTACTTAAAAATGAAATAAATAAATAAATAGATGCCTTCTCCCTAAGGCTAATATCAGTTTTATCTTCAAAGCATTGATGTGACTTCTTTTTTTGTAGGTGCACAGGAAGACCAAAGGGTGACAGGATAAAATGTTTCTATGCTTAGTCTTACTACTGACTCATTGTCTACACCAGTTTTGAATTCCCCTTTATATTCCATTTCCAAAATGGGATAGAAAGACGTGGGATAAACTGCTCTCTAAGTCAGTCAAGTCTTCATGTCCTAAATAGCTCCTCTCGGAAACTTCCCAGGGTTTCCTTTGCCCTGCGGGTGGGTCTGAACACACCCCCTTGTGTCCAGCTGTGCTGTGATCCCTTTTTAGAGACGCAGCATCCATGAACGACACAGCTGTGTTCCATTAGTGCTCAGTGTTCAATAGCTCAGGCCCTGAATCCAAATTCCAGTTTTGCCCCTTTCCTGCTCCATAGATTTGGGCTGATAAATGAGCTTCTTTGACCATAGTTGCTTTATCTGTAAAGTAGGGGTGATATTAATGCATATCCCATAGCCTTACAGGGAAGACTAAATAAACTGTAATTAGAAAGTTGATGTGAAGTATCCAGCATAAAACAAGTAGTATATAGGTATGAAATAGTTATTTAATTTATGAGTTTACAGGTTTGGCTCAGGCCATTATACATTTTTTAAAAAATTTGCTTGATATGGACCATTTTCTTTAAGCTTTGTATTTTGTGTTAGGGTTAGCTGATAATTCCAGATGAAAAGTGAAGAGACTCAATCGTACACATGCTTGTATCCATTCTCCCTGAAACCTCAGTCCCAACCAGGCTGCCACATAACATTGAGCAGAGTTCCACGTGCTATACAATAGGTCCTTATTAGTTACCCATTGTAAATATAGCAGTATGTACATGTTACTGTGGGCCATTTTTAAAGTCTTTATTGAATTTGTTACAATACTGCTTCTATGCTATGCTTTTGATTTTTTTGACCACGAGGCATGTGGGGTCTTAGCACCCTGACCAGGGATTGAACCCACAGCCCTGCTTTGGAAGGTGAAGTCTTAACCACTGAACCACCAGGAAAGTCCTCAGTATGAACTTTTAGAGGACAAGACGTCGGCTGCATTTCATTTTTGTGCCTCTGTAATGTAGCGCAATGGTTTGCATTTATTAGTTCAATGAATAATGAATGAACAAATTATGTGAGTGATTGAATAATCACTTCAGGCTTATAATTTGTCACATAAATAGTTTCCAGATAGACATTTTCCCTTTGGGAGTGTTCTTTAAGATGGTCCTAATGCTAATACTGAAGCTGAAGCTCCAATACTTTGGCCAGCTGATGCGAAGAGGTGACTCATTTGAAAAGACCCTGATGCTGGGAAAGATTGAGGGCCGGAGGAGAATGGGTGACAGAGGATGAGATGATTAGATATCACCACTGACTCAATGGACAGGAGTTTGTGCAAGCTCCTGGAGATAGTGAAGGACAGGGAAGCTTGGCATGCTGCAGTCCATGGCGTCACAGAGTTGGACACAACCTAGTGACTGAACAACAGCAAATGCTAATACTATCGTTGCCTCAAGTGGATCTGTAATGTAGCCTGGGGCCTGAACCCCAGCAGATATCTCCTTGGACCCGATTGTAGTCATATTCCTTCCATCACTGGGTCATGCTCCAGTAGTCATTTTCCTGTTTTTGTCCCCAGGGATGTAGCCTACCTGCTCAGTTTTCTAATTCTTAGTTTAGTTTAGTTTTCTCCCTTTTCTTAAGATTAAAAAAAAAAAAAAAAAGGCAGAAATACGGCAAAACTCTCAATGAACCCACATTTTCAGCTCAGAAACTCTGTTCCTTTGCAGAAAAGCAGGTTGCAAACGTTTCAGCATCAAACAGAATTGACGTGTGACCTTTGCTCTTATTGATTATTGCTTATTTGTAGCAGATACGTTCCTTCCCCATTTAGGCCTTAGTGCTTCATGAATTAGTCACTCACATTGAGTGTTTACAACTCCAAACTTCTTCTTAACACCACTAGCCCTGATAATAGCCCTTCCTTCCAAGGTTTCCAGGTTATAAAGATAGGCTATTTCTATGCCAATCATGTCTCAGGGTTATTATTTTACATATTTAATAAATAAGAAAAGAGAATGAGGCAAAGTGGTAAAGACAGATAAGATTAGTGGGTTGAACTGGCCAATTACCAGACTACCTAGTTTTTACTGGTAGCTTTTTTTTCTTATTTTATTTCATTTTAGTATGGGAGTATAACTGTTACACAATGTTGTGAGTTGTAAGCAATTGTTTTACGGTTTCTGCTGTACAACACAGTGAATCTTCTGATCAGAGAGCCTGGGGATGAATAAGAAAAATGACCACCTTTCCTGAATCCTGTTCCCAGATGGAGGCTATAGTAATGGCATGCCCTTTGGTAGCTGAAAGCATGTAGCTGTAAGAAGATGCCCTTTGGTAGCTGAAAGCATGTAGCTGTAAGAAGTAATTGTTTCAGGTTTCAAAATGCAGTTCATGGATTTTCTTAGCTTCTTCCTGATGTGGGTTTACGGCCAGTTGGATGGTGATACCAATACAAGGCTTGCTAAAATGTACCAAACTCTGCTGGCTATTTTGAGAAAGGAGCCTTTAGGCTATCAGGCTAAGCCACCTCAGCAATACTGTCAATTGCTAAGGATTTAGCTCAACTCCCTAAGAATAGGGGCGCAGTTTTGTTATTCTGGACTGTTGATTTGCATCTTGGTGCATCCCTACGTAGGTACCTTTTCTTCCCTTTGGTTTCACTGTCATTCTGTCCTGATGCATCCCAGCCCCTCCACAAAAGAATGACAGGAATAGACATCTAAGGCACTCATCTCAGAATGGAGAGCAGGTTGAAAAATGATTACTTAGTCTTTATTATTGCTTAATGCATTTCTGGATTTGTATTATCTGTCATTAAATAGCAGAGCATTCATCCATTCANCTGTCATTCTGTCCTGATGCATCCCAGCCCCTCCACAAAAGAATGACAGGAATAGACATCTAAGGCACTCATCTCAGAATGGAGAGCAGGTTGAAAAATGATTACTTAGTCTTTATTATTGCTTAATGCATTTCTGGATTTGTATTATCTGTCATTAAATAGCAGAGCATTCATCCATTCATCCACCCCTGTATCAATTCAGTCACTTACTCAGTGACTATCAGGTACAACTGGGTGACCTCCTGATTTTACCATTTACTGGCTCTGTGATACCGGGTATGGTTATTAGCCTCCCTGAACTTCAGTCACTGCATATTCAAAGGATGAGTGATAATAACTAACACAAGGCTGTTAGAGAGTTAAATGATATTTACAAAGCTTCAAGGATGGGTGCTGACATGTAGGAGGTACTCAAGAGATGGTAGCCTGAAAGAATATTTCTTACTTTTTTGATGGCTTATAGAGTTACAATTTTCAACATAGGTAATGACTGTGTTTGTGTAGTCTTAATAGTGGCATTAGAAAAACCCATTCTGGGATTCTGAAATCTAAGGAATTGGATTTTGTCCTCCGTCCTTGTTGCTTAGCCACTAAGTCATGTCCGACTCTCTTGCGACTGTATGGACTGTAGCCCACCAGGTTCCTCTGTCCATAAGATCTCTCCAGCAAGAATACTGGAGTGGGTTACCAGTTCCATGCCATTTCCTCCTTCTTACTGTATTAAAAAACTTGGACAAAATGGGTTTCCTTTTAATAGCTTTGTTAATAGAGAAGGAAGCATGTACTGAGACTTCTTTGGACTGTAAAATAATAAAAAGTTGGTTGGCATTTATATATACACAAATATATATATATAGGAAGCCATGTTTTTCTTATGAGAGGACAGTTTAGAGGTTTTAAAATTTTAAATAGTCAAGAATCTCACCTTTGGGAAAAATTGGAAGCAATATATTTTTCTTATATGATAAATCGAGAATTGTGGACTGAATATCCATGATTCCTTCTCTTTTTAAATACCACACTTGTGGGACAGAGAGATTTTTGCGTCTCAAATTCTGAGTCTGTGAATTTGACTCAGTACAAGTTAAGAACCATGCTTTCCTCATACACCTCCTGTGACCTTTTTAGAAGTATGCTTTTGAATTGTGGTGTTGGAGAAGACTCTTGAGAGTCCATTGAACTGCAAGGAGATCCAACCAGTCCATCCTAAAGGAAATCAGTCCTGGGTGTTCATTGGAAGGACTGATGCTGAAGCTGAGACTCCAGTCCTTTGGCCACCTGATGTGAAGAACTGACTCATTTGAAAAGACCCTGATGCTGGGAAAGATTGAAGGCAGGAGGAGAAGGGGATGACAGAGGATGAGATGGTTGGATGGCATCACCGGCTCAATGCACATGAGTTTGAGTAATCTCCAGGAGTTGGCAGTGGACAGGGAGGCCTGGAATGCTGCAGTCCATGGGATCGCAAAGAGTTGGGACACGACTGAGCGACTGAACTGAACTTCCTTTTCTCACATGTCAGTTATGTGAGTCTTTGAAAAATCTGTATATCTAGATGATGTCTGTATTCAACCAACTTAAAGATTCTCCCATTTGGGTTTTGCAGAGGGTTTAGCGGGTAAGAGTTTTGACTTGACCCTGGTCTTCTGCAGGCCAGGCCTAACTTATCCAGGTAAGGGCATGTACTGGAAGTGAGGAAAAGAATTATGTTCTACAGCCGTTTCAGAAGTTCAAGGACAGCTTGGTAGAGCCAGGCCTGCTGCTGAGAGCACACTAGTAGTAAGACCAGGTTCTGAGGGCCAGGGACATGAGCAAGAGTGAAGTCAATCTTACACTTGCCGGTTCTGATACTGAGCTGGAGCTCATCCCATGCTGAGCCAGAGTTGCTAGCTCTTCATTAGCTATGACGTCTACAGATCTGTTTGCTTGAGGCTTTAAGATCCAGGACTGCCTCAAGTGCCTTCAACCAGGTTCCTCTCTGACCGTTCCTCTTATTTGTAGCAATGCTTGCTAATTTCAAAAAATAAATAGGCTCTTCTTAAAAGAAAACAAAAAGTGTCTTGCAAACTCCAATTTGAGAAGAAAAAAAAAAGATTTAAAATACAGTGTTCTCTCACCTAAGAAAAAGGTAACTATATAACATATATAATTAGCTTGATTACGGTAATCATTTCATGATACATCAAAATATCACATTGTATATCTTAAATATACTACTACTACTAAGTGTTTGCTCACTCATGTCCAGCTCTTTGTAACCCCATGGACTGTAGTTGACAGGCTCCTCTGTCCATGTAATTTTCCAGGCAAGAATACTGGAACAAGTTGCCATTTCCTACTCCCAGGTATGTTCCCGACCCAGGGATCAAACACACGTCTCTTGCATTGGCAGGTGCCTTCTTTACCACTGAGCCACCTGGGAAGCCTGTCTTAAGTATATATAATTATTATTTATCAATTAGACCTCAGTAAATCTGGAAAAATAAAATAAAGACAATGGCTTCTGTTTAAAAAAAGAGTCAAGTCAAAAGTCCAGAGTTTGAACCCAAAGAAAGAAGACTTCCCAGGACAAGGTCATTAGCTCTGTTTTCAGTTCAGTTCAGTTCAGTCACTCAGTCATGTCTGACTCTTTGTGACCCCATGAATCGCATCACGCCAGGCCTCCCTGTCCATCACCAACTCTCGGAGTTTACTCAAATTCATGCCCATCGAGTCGGTGATGCCATCCAGCCATCTCATCCTCGGTCGTCCCCTTCTCCTCCTGCCCCCAATCCCTCCCAGCATCAGAGTCTTTTCCAATGAGTCAACTCTTCACATGAGGTGGCCAAAGTATTGGAGTTTCAACTTCAGCATCAGTCCTTTCAATGAACACCCAGGACTGATCTCTTTTAGGATGGACTGGTTGGATCTCCTTGCAGTCCAAGGGACTCTCAAGAGTCTTCTCCAACACCACAGTTCAAAAGCATCAGTTCTTTGGCACTCAGCTTTCTTCACAGTCCAACTCTCACATCCATACATGACCACTGGAAAAACCATAACCAGATGGACCTTTGTTGGCAAAGTAATATCTCTGCTTTTCAATATGCTATCTAGGTTGGTCATAACTTTCCTTCCAAGGAGTAAGTGTCTTTTAATTTCATGGCTGCAATCAAGCTCTGTTTTATACAACCTCAAAAACTACTGTTGGTAGAAGCTCTGGCATTCTTAAGAACTAATTAGATCTCAAATGGGCTCTTCATAGGAGAGAGTTTCCTACCTCTGGAGGTATTGAAGAAAAAATAACACAGACACTTTTCAGGGTTATTGAAAGAATTTATTTATCACATACATTTTGTGCTTGATAACTACTAAGATTCTTCTCTATCTTAGAAATTCTATGATTATTTGAATTGGATCCATTTTCAACCCTTTTTTTTCCCATTGGAAAGTTGTTCTCTGATGCACTAGTACAGCTTGTCACTTTGAAATTTAACAAGAAATTACAAGAATCTGAAGCATTTAAAAGTGATGGCTAATTAACATATTAATTAGAGATACCAAGGGAACATTTCATGCAAAGATGGGCTCAATATAGGACAGAAATGGTATGGACCTAACAGAAGCAGAAGATATTAAGAAGAGGTGGCAAGAATACACAGAAGAACTGTACAAAAAAGATCTTCAAGATCAAGAAAATCACGATGGTGTGATGACTCACCTAGAGCCAGACATCCTGGAATGTGAAGTTCCTCAGCACATGGCATCTTCCTGGACCAGGGATCGAACCCAGGTCTGTGTTGGCAAGAGAATTCTTTACCACTGAGTCGACAAGGAAGGCTGGGTGTACTTTGTAATTTTTATTTATGTATTTAAAATTATTTATGTATTCATTAGGCTGTGCCAGGTCTTAGTTACAGAATGTGGAATCTAGTTCCATGACCATGGATCGAACCTGGGTCCCCTGCTTTGAGAGTACATAGTCTTAGCCACTGAACCATCAGGGAAATCCCAGGATGTACTTTTTTTTAGATTAAACTCTAGCCACCTCCTCAGGAAAGCCTTACTTGATTCTGTTAGGGAAGTAGTTGTGGCTTTTTTTTTTCCTTCTTTTTCTTTGTATTGTGGCTTCTTTATCCTACCTTGTGTCACGCAAAGCTGAAATTTGTATTTTTACACATCAGTTTCCTTCTCTAGACCGTTCATTCCTCAGTGACAATGTCTCATGTTCAGATTTACCTCCCCTGTGCCTCCCAGTGCCAAATTAAATGTGTGTTTACGTGCATGACCAAAATCTTCTGCCAATCCTTTGACTTAGTTCCTCAGCACATGGCATCTTCCTGGACCAGGGATCGAACCCAGGTCTGTGTTGGCAAGAGAATTCTTTACCACTGAGTCAACAAGGAAGGCTGGGTGTACTTTGTAATTGTTATTTATGTATTTAAAAGTATTTATGTATTCATTGGGCTGTGCCAGGTCTTAGTTACAGAATGTGGAATCTAGTTCCATGACCATGGATCGAACCTGGGTCTCCTGCTTTGAGAGTACATAGTCTTAGCCACTGAACCATCAGGGAAATCCCAGGATGTACATTTTTTTAGATTAAACTCTAGCCACCTCCTCAGGAAAGCCTTACTTGATTCTATTAGGGAAGTAGTTGTGGCTTTTTTTTTTTCCTTCTTTTTCTTTGTATTGTGGCTTCTTTATCCTACCTTGTATCACGCAAAGCTGAAATTTGTATTTTTACAGATCAGTTTCCTTCTCTAGACCGTTCATTCCTCAGTGACAATGTCTCATGTTCAGATTTAACTCCCCTGTGCCTCCCAGTGCCAAATTAAATGTGTGTTTACGTGCATGACCAAAATCTTCTGCCAATCCTTTGACTTAGTCTTGTATCACGCAAAGCTGAAATTTGTATTTTTACAGATCAGTTTCCTTCTCTAGACCGTTCATTCCTCAGTGACAATGTCTCATGTTCAGATTTAACTCCCCTGTGCCTCCCAGTGCCAAATTAAATGTGTGTTTACGTGCATGACCAAAATCTTCTGCCAATCCTTTGACTTAGCTGTTTTGTAATATTATGCACATATTTTCTATAAATGCAGCCTCTAAAAACATGCTCATGTTGCCTTTTACATGAATCCTCTCACTTGCTTCTTTGTTACAGTAACAGGCTTTTAAAAACACTCTGTATAAATAAAAGATAAATCTCCTAAGGGCCAGAGATCATGCTGTTTGAGGAGCTTGTACAAATAGTTGGCACCTCCTTATTCTTGAAAATCAGGCCTGAAATCTCATCAAAACAAATGTTCCCTGGAGATCCCCAGAGCTGAGGAGATTTATTTTTTAATTACATTATCTCTTATCCCATTTTGAAGAGGCCAGAAGGGGGCCTGTCAGGATCCTTTTCAGCTCAGGTGTCTCCTGCTCCCCTGGCCTGGGGTGACCCCATTTTCTGATGGGACCCAGTGTGTTTCTGAAGCCATCTCATTTCCAAACACACATCCATCCCTGTGTGTTACCTCTTGCAAATGCACCGAAGATATCTCACCTACATTCTCTTCTGCTGCTCTGAATTTAGAACCACTCCAGAGGGGATCTGAAATGCATTCTGCATCCTTTTTAAACCTATATATTACTGTTAGTCTTCAGACTCTGGAAAGTTTGGGGAATTTGTAAGTCACAGGGAATTGAGTTTGGGTTCAACAGGTGAAGAAGCTGAAATGTTTTCAGGCATGATTGTGGCTTAACAAACGGAAAGATGGGGTGTTTTGTGATGGTCCATGTACCCTTGATGAGATTGCCATCGACACACTTCCTCATATGCCTCCAAATTTCCCATCTTGGCTGAGCCATTGGTCAGAGACTGGAGTGTGCACAAATCCGCACCTTCCTCCTCCGAGAGGTGCATTTCCATATGAAGTAACGTTAGGGAGCAGATTTCCATTTTTTTGCTTATTTTTCCCAGTGACATTAATTGACTCACATGGGGCAGTGGTTAAGATCATGTTTATGAGATGGTCATGCATCAATGCATCACCAGAGAGAAGGGATGTAAATTTTATCCCCCATTACCTGCCCCCCTCTCCAGCCCCAAACACTCCACATTGAGCCTCCCAAATGGGAGGTAATAATGTGTTGATTATAAACATTTTCCACACTTACTCAGATTTAAGACTCTTATTGATCCACACCATTGATTCAGTAACACTGTATGCATACATCTATATGTACATATATCTATTTTAAGGAAAATATCAACTTCATTAAATTCCTGTATAAATTTTAAGATGCATCCAGGTTTTTGAAAGCTGATGCAAATGGAAAAGAAATATCTGTCACATACTTCAGGATGTTTGGTAAATTTCTTGAGAGGTGAACGCTCTTGCTTCCCAGAGGTGATCAGGCAGAAATGTGAAAGGAGGTTAATGCACCTGAAAAGGGCTCTAAAGACCTATCAATGTGTCTCATTCCAACACAAGACTGAAAGGTCTTTGGGGAAACATGATGTCACATCCATTGCTTGGTCCCCAGCACCTGGATGGATACCCAGCACCCAGTCACTTGAGAATTCTCTGTTGTGTTAGAGATCAGAGGGTTTCCGTGACCCCTTCCAGGTTCTATACCTGCTCTCACATCTCTCCAGTCACAGGCTGTGGCCAACATTGGATGAGATCAAGCACCTAGAAGTCCTGGTGAAGTCAAGTTCTCAGCAAACAGATGTCAGCTCCTTTGAGTCTTCCTCATGATCGCCCCCACCCACCACCACCCTTCCCTATGTTTGCCCACTCAGGATCGAGGGCTTCCCTAGTGGCTCAGATGGTAAAGAATCCTCCTGCAATGTGGGAGACCTGGGTTTGATCCCTGGGTTGGAAATATCCCCTGAAGGAGGGCTTGGCAACCCACTCCAGTATTCTTGCTTGGAAAATCCCCATGGACAGAGGAACCTGGTGGGCTACAGTCCATGGGTCGCAAAGAGCTGGACATGACTGAGCAACAAGACAACAATGATCCTTCAACAGAAATTAAACTCTGTAGACAAATTCCCCAGGGCCTTCCTGAAGACACACTCTTTCTATGAGAAAATGAGTTTATTGACTTCTCTGCCTGAGAGGAACACAAGATACAGCTCTTGGTGTAGGGGGTGTGGGCTGGAGTCAAGGCTGCAAAGCGCCCCCCCCTCCATCCACTAGGCAGGGGCAGCATCCGACAGCACAGCAGGCTCCCCCTCCTCCAGGCTGTGCCACACAGTGGGGTGAGGGTGGGCTTTCCAGCCCACAGCTGGGCTTACATCACCTGCCCTGCTGAGTGAAGTCTGTGCTCCTCGGGATGGCATTTGAAGCCTAGTTCTTGGGCCTAAGTTGTACTTTCATCTTTATCTTCAAACTATTATCTGTCACATGCCAGGAATGTCTCCCATATTCTTGATCCATTCACATAGGAGTTTCACCTTTGGGGGAAGAGAGAATTTTCTCTTACAAAGACCCGGCTCATCCCTTTTCTCATGGATGGGCTTTGGAAGCAGGGGGACAGTGGTTTGAAGCCCAGCGCTAGTCTTCCCAGAGCCCCCCCCTTGTGTGCGCTGCCCCTCCACCCAGGATCACCCTTCACCACCTGGAAGGGCCTCTGTTCACATCCTTTGTCCTCACTCGCCGGCCTGATGCAGCTCACAACAGGCCGCCTCCTTCCTGAAGCTTGACAGACTAGCCTTTTAGAGTAAAAAAAAAAAAAAGAAAACTTCATTAGCTTTGGTCTGCCTCCCAATCATCCAGATGGAGAGGAACCTTGTATGTTATGTTGGAGGTAACGGTCATTTCTCCACATGCAGTGGAAGCCAAAGAAGAATGTAAAACAAGGGGGTGACAGTATCATATTTGTGTGTTAGATCACTCAGGACAGATTCTACTGGGAGAGGTGGAAGGCAATGAAATAATTTAGGAGTTGGATCAAAATTTAGGTTTGGAGCTGTTGGCACTTTGACTTCATCCCTTACTTTTCTCCTTGTCTCTGGTTTCCAGCTTTAGAAAGAAGCCAGGATATTCTTTCTTCTTTTCTTTATTTCTCCCTCTTACTTCCTCCCGCACCCTATGTCTTTGCTAAACAGGTCTGCCATGGTTTCAGCTCTCCCCACATGATCCCAGACCCTGGATTCCAGTAATGTCCCCTCACTCCCCCTGCTCCTGAAATCTAAGAAGGCAGCAGCTTCTTAGATGCATGGCTTTAACCTCACATATTTGAGCTCTCAGCTCTTTCAACATTGGTGTAACCGAATTCCTGTATTCACTTCCCTTCATTTAAGTACTTAGGGTGGTTTCTGTTTTTCTATTCGACTGAGACAGCTGTCTATCAGAGTCATACATGTAAAATATGTGAAGGTCTAAGTAAGGGTATGGGCTTCCCAGGTGGCTCAGAGGTAAAGAATCCACCTGTCAATTCAGGAGATGCAAGAGACATGTGTTCAATCCCTGTGTTGAGAAGATCCTTTGGAGGAGGAAATGGCAATCCACTCCAGTATACCTGCCTTGGAAATTCCATGGACAGAGGAGCCTGGTGGGCTACAGTCCATGGGGTCACAAAGAGCCAGACACGACTGAGCAGACAGACAGACAGAAGGGTATTGCCCCAGGGCTGGAGGAGAGGAGGTCTGGAGATATCTTTAGTCAGAATCCTATCTAGAGTTGTAATTCCTTGTATCCTTGACCCAAAAAGTATCCTTTGCCATTATGACTGTCCACCAGCTCTTGAACATCAGTGTCTTTTCAGGCTCCTTGTCATGTCACTGAGCCTGTAGAGAAAGATGCTTAGTCAGGTACGGATGCTTCAATTTATCACTAGATTTTAAGGAGTCAAAAATACCAAAACAATTGGTCTGCAAGTTAATAGAACAGGAACTTTTGTTCATTTGTTGGCTTAAGCTAGGGTTCTAACTAGCTACGTGATCTTGGATGAGTCAGTTTCCTTTTGTGGGGCTTACTTTCTCCATCTTAACAAGTATGATCCTAAAACTCACCTAAAACTAACAAGTATGATCCTAAAACTCACCTAAAACTCACTCATCCTCTCTACTATTCTGAGAGCTTATCACGGGATCCATCCTGTTGACCGGTGAGTTCTTATACTAGCAGTGCCTGATCCATGATATTAAGCATACGGAAATGTTAATAACCTTGTTTCCCTTTGAAAAGCTATGAGAGCACAGATGGATTTCCTAGGCCCCATCTGAGCTTTGCACCCAGCAAATCAAATATCACACATTTAAATGTCCTTGGCACTGCCAGTGTAGACAGAAGCCTTAGCCAGATATTGCAGGGAAGTTTGGTTCATCCACCATCGAGCAGTTCAAAGTCAGACTCTGTTTTTGAAATGAACCAACTTGCCTCTCACCGTCTGTTTTCTAGGACCTGGGATGATGCACACTCTTATTTCCATTTGTAGCCTAATCTATTCCCAGGAATATGCACCGAAAACCAGGAAAGAAATGTCATCCTTTGGCTGGTTACCCTAAAATACCAGAAACCACCTTCTTTTTTATTTTCTTATTTTTTCCCATATTTAAAATTAGCATCCTCTTCTAAGAAATATCTTCAGTTAAACATATTCATCTCTCTGTAAGAATGGAAAAAAATCACTTATTCCTGAACTGGCACTAAGGTTCACACTGAAGATGTCATCGCCTTATTTGTTAAGTAAAATTCACTGGGACCTTAGTGGTACCCTTACTATATAAACTTTACTGTGGCTTTTGTTTATTTTATTGAGGACTTTGAAGGCAACTTATAACCCATTAAATAAATGTATACTCTGTGACAGACACTTTGCTTATCTTTAGCTTTTCCGAGGTTAAAGATATGTGGTCCCTTCCCTTGGGGATCTCTGTTTCTGATGGGAGAAAGAGAGCTGTGAATGGTATTCACTGTATTATTGGTGGGTGTACAGTACTGGATACCTCTGTGATGTCTGTAAGTCTTGCCTTCCTCCTTAGAAGTCAAAGAGTGGCCACTCATGGTCAATTACTGAATTGCGGGTATAGAACCAATGAGGAGTGAGCTGTAAGGATTTTAGGACTAGAATTAGATCTTAACTTCCCAAACATTGGCCAGAAGAGTCACACTGCTAATTTTTCCAATATGGGGATTTATACACCTGCATGTTTGAAAGAGATTCCTATTGTTTTCAAAAGTTTGATCTGTCAATTTGAAGGTATGCCTGAAAAGTCATAAAAAATGGTATATGGACCAGTAGTTTCTCTGTAAGGAATTTACCCTAGGAAGCTATGTTGCTGCTACTGCTGCTAAGTCACTTTAGTCATGTCCAACTCTGTGCGATCCCATAGACGGCAGCCCACTAGGTTCCTCTGTCCCTGGGATTCTCCAGGCAAGAATACTGGAGTGGGTTGCCATTTCCTTGAGATTCCTATTGTTTTCAAAAGTTTGATCTGTCAATTTGAAGGTATGCCTGAAAAGTCATAAAAAATGGTATATGGACCAGTAGTTTCTCTGTAAGGAATTTACCCTAGGAAGCTATGTTGCTGCTACTGCTGCTAAGTCACTTTAGTCATGTCCAACTCTGTGCGATCCCATAGACGGCAGCCCACTAGGTTCCTCTGTCCCTGGGATTCTCCAGGCAAGAATACTGGAGTGGGTTGCCATTTCCTTCTCCAATGCATGAAAGTGAAAAGTGAAAGTGAATTCGCTCAGTCGTGTCCGACTCTTAGCAACTCCATGGACTGCAGCCTACCAGGCTCCTCCATCCATGGGATTTTCCAGGCAAGAGTACTGCTATAGATACACTCAAAGTTATTGTAAGCATGTTCATTACAGTGTTATTTACATTATAAATTGTTATAATGTAAATTATAAATTTACACTGTATTTATAACACTGTTATAAATACAATGTTATTTACTCTATAAATTATAATTATAGAGTATCAGTTCACTGAATTAGGGTAGATAGAGATGGTGGAATGCTATGCAGTGATGATATTGAAAAGTGCTTAATGGCAGGGAAAGAAACATGACAGGCAGTTTGATGAAAGAGAAGGTGATAAACTTTTTTAGGCAAGGAGACTAAATTCAAATATTTATGTGTATCTGTGTATGCCATATAAGGATAGATATAGATGCAGGTAAACATACTGGAAAAAATCTGAAAGGATATGCACTCCTACTTAGAAGTGGTCATTTCTTACTGGGGTTATTTCAGGTGACATTTACTTTCTTTTGTGTATGCATTCTACAATGTATGTGGATTGCTTTTAAGATCAGAAAATATGTTGATTTTTTAAAAATGAGACTGGCTTCTGGGTGTGCTGGCAGAATAACAATGGTGAGGACCAGTTGGCAGAGTCATCAGAGATTTTGAGGCTACAGCCTTCATAAAGTCACTCCAGAATAAACTCCCCCCCCCGCCTTTAATATCACTTTGGACCATTTGGAAATGGACACTACAGACACGTCTGTGTATGTAAGAGTGGGGGTGGTTGTAGTGAAAGGATCTCCTTGGATGACACAGGGTAGTTGGTTGGGTTGGACACTGATGATGGACAGTCTTAACCAGATGGAGATCAGGGAAGAGAAGCTCATGTCAGTGATTTCAGCTGCTTCATCTACTTCTGAAGGAACTGATGTCTCAACAGGTGGGTGATTAGAATAACTTGGAAACAAGATGGGAAAGCAGTTGCTCTGACCCACAACTTCAGACTTCAAATCAGGATGATGGGTGAGGGCCAGCCCTCCACTTGTCTGATTCATGATGGAGGTTGTGAATTAGAGGCACCTAATGATGATGAGACATCATTATTAAGATAGAGACATTACTTTGCCAACAAAGGTCCATCTAGTCAAGGCTGTGGTTTTTCCAGTGGTCATGTATGGTTGTGAGAGCTGGACTGTGAAGAAAGCTGAGCGCTGAAGAATTGATGCTTTTGAACTGTGGTGTTGAAGAAGACTCTTGAGAGTCCCTTTATAGCATGTTGAAAAACAGAGACATTACTTTGCCAACTAAGGTCCGTCTAGTCAAGGCTATGGTTTTTCCTGTGGTCATGTATGAATGTGAGAGTTGGACTGTGAAGAAAGCTGAGCGCTGAAGAATTGATGCTTTTGAACTGTGGTGTTGAAGAAGACTCTTGAGAGTCCCTTGGACTGCAAGGAGATCCAACCAGTCCATTCTGAAGGAGATCAGCCCTGGGTGTTCTTTGGAAGGAATGATGCTAAAGCTGAAACTCCAGTACTTTGGCCGCCTCATGCGAAGAGTTGACTCATTGGAAAAGACTCTGATGCTGGGAGGGATTGAGGGCAGAAGGTGAAGGGGAGGACAGAGGATGAGATGGCTAGATGGCATCCCTGACTCGATGGACGTGAGTCTGAATGAACTCCGGGAGTTGGTGATGGACAGGGAGGCCTGGCGTGCTGCGATTCATGGGGTCGCAAAGAGTCGAACACGACTGAGTGACTGAACTGAATTAACCTATTACTCTCAGAGAAATATGATCAGAGGTATCAAAGGTGGAATGGAGATTTTATTTGTTTTTAGCATCATCCTGGTTTCCTCTACTGTGTGAAGGACAGAGATGGATTAGAAGAGGAAAGGAGAAAGTGGGGGAGCAAGGGACACCATACTCAATTTCCCAGCAAAGGGAAGAAGGCAAAGAAATCGAATTCTAAAAAACACATGTAACACGGTGCTGGGTTGTCGTGTTCATGTGTAATACTCAGCTTCCCTTAGACCTGACTGGCTTTCTGCTGGGCCTGAAGCACCTCCCTTAAGAGGATCACTGCACAACTGTTAGAAATCCTGGTATGTCACAGTTCTGCCACCCATCTCTTCTCGTGCTGCAGCCTGGAGACTTTGCAGAGCCCTGGTTAATTAATGTGGAACCTTTCAGGGTATCTGTGAATCTCGGCAGGGGTGGTAGGGGAATAGAATTTAATTAAAGGCACAAGCTAGGTGGGGATTGTGATGTCTCAGATTCTAGGAGGAATCATTGTATGGTTCTTGCTGGTGGGAGGTAAGCAGGTTGGCAAAGTGTGCAAAGGTCAGAGAAAGATCCCAAAGGCCTCAAAGAGGAAGAAGAAGAACAAAGAAATGGGATGATCCAGCTGAGCTTTACCAAGGTGTGGTCATAGAGAAGTGTGTGTGTTTCTGTGTGCGTGTGCATGCGCACGTGTGCACTTGCCGTGTAAACATACTTAGAGATAGCAGCCCTTTCCCCTGATAGAAATTTGATGATGGCAGCAACAAAACCTAAACAGAGGATAATTAAAGAGCAAGGGGTAGCTAATGAAATGAAAATAATTTTAAAAGGATGAAAAGAAATTGCTGTTAACACATCATGTGGTTAACCCATGAACGTAGCTGCTGTGGAAACATAATAACACAGAGTCAGCTCCTGCAATGCAAATAAGCTCCTTCCTGGGTGGAAATGGGGCTCTTCGGAGAAAGATTAACTTTTCTGTCCATGGGGGCATAATTTAACTCACTGGAGTAGTAATTTGACAAATGGCACCATTGTGGACCTGGTGAATGCTGCTGCTTTCTATTAGGAAAGTCGTGTGCTGCAAACCCCTGAAGAAAAACATTCTTGAGTTCCTCCAACTCAGCAAAAGGACAGCTCTGAGCCTGCTCATGTTCAAGCATTCCAGCACTGGAAATAAATCTCTAAGGTTTGGTCACATGTGACTCACACAGGGCAGAATGAACCTCCTTCAGAAAACATTTCTCCAAGGGTCGGGGGCTTTGCCCACACTGGGTTTTGGAATCTTGATGGTTCTTGTCATTTTGGCCCACCTCTAGTTGCCTGCAGTACTGAGCCTCAGAGAATTTCCTCTCTGAGCTGTGTCTTGATAAGTCTGAACCCAATACAACCTTGCTATCAGGTGGGCCTCCTGGTGATTGTACTACTCCTCCTTGGTTCCAGTTATTTTTGTGCATGCTTCATTGATTCTTGCTGCTCACTTCCTGTGGGCACACTTACTCTCTGAGAAGCAGGGGCTCTGTCTCCCTCATTTATGCCTTCTTTGTGACATCTAGCTGCTCAATGTGTCACCTAATATAGGTGCTCAATAAATATTTAACAAAGTAGCTGATACTTCGTGATACTTCATCTGGTCCCATCACTTCATGGCAAATAGATGGGGGAAAAATGGAAACAGTGACAGACTTTATTTTCTCAGGCTCCAAAATCACTCAGGACAGTGATTGCAGCTTTGAAAATAAAAGATGCTTGCTCCTTGGAAGAAAAGCTGTGATGAACCTAGGCAGTGTATAATAAAGCAGAGACATTACTTTGTTGACAGAGGTCCATCTGATCAAAGCTGTGGTTTTTCCAGTAGTCATGTATGGATGTGAGAGTTGGACCATAAAGAAGGCTGAGCCCCGAAGAATTGATGCTTTCAAACTATGGTGCTGGAGAAGACTTTTGAGAGTCCCTGGGACAGCAAGGAGATCCAACCAGTCCATCCTAAAGGAGATCAGTCCTGGGTATTCATTGGAAGGACTGATGCTGAGGCTGAAAACTCCAACACTTTGGCCACCTGGTGCAAAGAACTGATGCAAAGAACTGACTCATTGGAAAAGATCCTGATGCTGGGAAAGATTGAGGGCAGGAAGAGGAGCAGATGGCAGTGAATGGGTTGGTTGGATGGCATCACCAACTCAGTGGACATGAGTTTGAGCAAACTCATATAGGATAGTGAAGGATGGGGAAGCGTGGTGTGCAGCAGTCCATGGGGGAGTCAAGAGTCGGAAATGACTGAGCTACTGAACAACAACAAGCTGATCCTTCAGGAAATTGGGAACGCCCTATCTCTGTTGTTCTACTTCTTGGACTCTAGCTTTTGAGAGGATTTGTTGGGAAGCCATGGAGGAATGTTTTTAATGAAACAGTCAAGAAAGCAACATCAGCAAAAGATGGTGGCAACAGGCGTGTGCTGTTTCCTGCCATTGGGTGTTCCTCCCGGCCCCATGGAAAGATGAAACCAAAAGTTTGCGTCCACTCTGGGGTGAACAAGCTAGCTGCGTTTTTAGCCTTTGCTAACTGAGTTTTGGCCACCCAGCTCTAGGAATTCACCTGGGCCAAGCTGGGCCGCTCCAGGATGGAATATGCCCCCAGCAGCTCGGCTCTGTGACCCTCTCGGTGCCTTGTCCTTGGTCTGGTGCTACCTCTGATGTGCTAAGTAATAGGCCACACGCACACAGTCAAACCAAATTGAAGAAGAACAAGATCCTAGGCTTCCCTTACTACATATTGCCCTTATCACAGAACATTATTCCAGTGGGGCATGTGCCCTTCACACACACACACACACAAAAGATTTTTCTACAGAAACAGCTGTGGTGCTGTGGTTGGGGAAAGACACAAGGTAAAATATATGCAACTCTCATCTAGAGAATAAAGAGAAGAGAGGGTGGTCAGCAGTAGTGATCCTGCTGGCTAACTCACCTTTGCATAATACACCCTCTTGTCTGTCTCATGTTTTCTGTGACTGAGGTTGAATAGTAGAGAAAGATAGGTATTAGTGTTCAGGAAATAAGACACACACACGGATTAGTTTCTACCTGCAACCCTTTTCAGTCTTATATTTGGCAGGTTACATGTGGACAAAGCCTCATAAGGGCTCTAGGGTTGGTTTAGATCCAAGTGAAAACAATGTCTGAAAAATTCATTACCTTTTTTGATGAATGCAGTCCCCTTTTGGCTTTTGATACTATGTTGCTTTGGGGAAATGTAATGCCTGAAGAGAAAGCAGGCCAGTTTCTCCAAAGCAAGGACTTGAAAACTCACAAAAATGCTGAGAAGGTGGTTTGATTGTGCCCACTTTGAAGCACAAAGTAGTTATGGTTATGCCAATGAGCTGGATTTGTCCCGGGGCTCTCCTGGTCTGTCTGCCTCCACTGGACGTGCTCTTTCATCTTTACTGTTCATACACATCATGACCCCATCCAACCTGAAGGGCACCAGTTTTATTCTAAACCAAAGAAGATGAAAATAAGAGTTGAAAAACAAAACAAACAAGAAAAAGCACCAGCTGAGTTAGAAGTTGCATTTTGTACTTCATACTGGACGTGCTCTTTCATCTTTACTGTTCATACACATCATGACCCCATCCAACCTGAAGGGCACCAGTTTTATTCTAAACCAAAGAAGATGAAAATAAGAGTTGAAAAACAAAACAAACAAGAAAAAGCACCAGCTGAGTTAGAAGTTGCGTTTTGTACTTCATGATCAGGCTTTGATGGCCGGAACATCAAGGTTCAACTCCCACTTGAATCCTCAGACATGGAAGGTAAGAGAAATTTAATAAGACCAAGTAATAATCCAGGAACCAAGGGTGGGGATGGGGCTTATGAAGTGTCTTAGTTTCCTCAAGATATTATAATGAAGTCATGAGCTAGATGACTTAAAACAACAATGTGTTGTCTCATAGTTCCGGAGTCTAGAAGTCCAGAAGCAAGGCAGGGTAGTGCTCCTTCTGAGGGCCGTGGACAGAGTGCTTCCGGGCCCTGTGCCAGCCTGATGGCCATCAGTCCTGGGCGTTCCTTTCTTGCCGCTGCGTCACTCAGCCTCTGCCTCTTTCATCACACGGCATTCTACTTGTGTGTCTCTCTAGCCACGTGACTTTTCCCTCTTATATGGATTCGTCTATTGGATTAGAGGGCACCCTATGACCTCATCTTAACTTGATTATGTCTGCAAAGACTCTGTTTCCAAACAAAGTCATATTCCCAGGTATCGGGGATGAGGGCTTCAACATATCCCTTGAGGGGATCCAGCTCAACGCCTGACCCCACGCGTGATTGCACTTCCTCACGTTGCTGTGGGCTGCTGCCCATGGTCACCAAGCGTGCCGTTGCTCACGTGCGGAGGCGTGGGGGACACCCAGGGATTTATCTCTTTGACCGGTGGCCCTGGGATGCACTTCACACTCAGCTGCCTCCTCCAGTTCCCCCTCAGCTGGGATCACTCTGGTGTCCTGCAGAGTGTGTGGCTGGCCTTTGACAAAGCACAGCCTAAGTCCTTCCTCTTTCAAGCGCCTAACCCAGAGCAAAAAGGCAGAGACCTAATGCCTTCTCTGAGATTATCTTTTGATTATATATCCTGAGAGCAGAAACATCACAGATGTGGCCCTTGATCTAGAAATCAAAGTGCGTGTTCCCTAAGGGAAACCGTAACCCTGCAGATATCACTGAGCGTAACACACCAGGTGCCTCGCCTCCACAGTGTCCTCTCAGAGTCCATGCGGAAGGGCAGAGGGGCTCCTGGAGCAGCAACGCCCCCACCAAAGGGGCAGAGATGGCCGGTGGAGCAAAGGCGTTTGAGGACCTCTGGTCTGTTCTATTCATCTCACAGCTCAGAAAGGATAAATGACAGGACTAAACTATTTATTGTCAGGTGAATGACCAGGACACTGCTCCGAAGTCAGACCATTTAGCTGGCTGATGCCCTTTTAAGTGATAAAGTGTGGAGTTTCTGGGTTTTAATACATGCAGGGGATGGTGTACCCATCACCATATACAGGTGTTAGGAGCAGAGTCATACCAGCCTGAGTTTCTATCTTGGTTCCTCCCCTTGCAAGTTGTGTGACTGGAGGAAAGTTTCATCATCTGTAACACGATAATGATAATAATAATATTGGTAGCCCAGTGGTTAGGAATCTGCCCTGCAATGCAGGGGACTCGGATTCGATCCCTGGTCAAGGAACTAAGATCCCACATGCCCCCGGGCTACTGAGCCTGCAGGTAAGTAGGGAGTCCGTGGGCCACAGCAAAAGATCCCACGTGATGCAGTGAAGACCCCCCAAGTGCCGCAACTAAGACCTGACACAATCAAATAAATATGCCAAGGAATATTAAAAAGATCAAAGGAAGAGAAAGGAGCGCCCACTGAGAAAGTTGTGATGATGATGTTATCTATCTCATAGAGCAGATACGGGGATCAGATTCATGTGTATTGAAAGGACTTAGCACATTGCCTCACACAGATAAAGTGCTAGGAAAGGGCTGGCATGATTATGACTGCTGTCCTTCACTTTAGAATCCGTGTGTCCTGAACTTACTACAGCTTAGGTATAGGAGCCCCAGGGCATCAGGAAGACGCATTCACTTCCCCTGAACCTTGGCATATTCAGAGCAGTGGCATTGAGAGGAGAGGCAGGGCAGCGAGGGTGGGCACGGGCTGAGCACACAGTTACCAGGCAGGGCAGCAGAGAGGGAATCTTACTGAAGATCTTCCGTTATCTCTCATGCCGCCTGCAGGCTCAGTAGCTCAGGGGCATGTGGGATCTTAGTTCCTCGACCAGGGATTGAATCCAGGTCTCCTGCATTGCAAGGCGCATTCTTAACCACTGGACCGCAAACATTATTATTATCATTACCGTTTTACAGATGACAAAATATTCCCCAAATCACACAACTTTCAAGTGGAGGAACCAAGATAGAAACCCAGGCTGGTATGACTCTGCTCCTAACACCTGTACTTCCTGGTGGAAGCCTTCAGTTTTTTTCAGAGAAAAGGACTCAGGGGTTGGCAGCAAAGAAGTAGGAGATCAAGAAAGTAAGGCTGAGATTTATCAGCTCTTTCAGGTCTGGATGGAACCCCTGATCCCAGAACCAAGTTGTGAAGGTTATTTTGTTATAGTTATAATGCTCTAAGGGTCTGATGAAGGGTATAGAAAATATATTTCTACATTATAAGCATCCATGCCTCTACACTCCTTTCTCATTCTTGTATTTATATCAGGTACTATCTCTTGCATTATGAACGTCTTTGCCTCTGGCCCAGTGTCTGTCAACCTCCTTCTTTTCAGTCAGTGACTCGGACATGCCATGAGATTGAAAAATAGATTCTGTGCTGTTAACCTTAGGTGTAAGTCAAGCCCCAAGCTCCTTCAATCTCTCTTTTTTGGTTTGCTTTCTTTGATGAGGTGGCCTTTAAAGAGAGGAAAAAATTTGAACTAGGATTTCTGAAATTCACATTTAAGTTGTGGTTCTTTTTCTAGTTGTTTTGTGTTCTCCTTCAAGTTTCTTGATCTTTATATGACAGAAAATCCCATTTTACAGATGGACAAATTGATGTTCAGAGAAGCATCTAGTTAGAAAAGAGAATAGGAATTCAGTATCTAGATCTGTCCAACTCAGTACCCACATCCTTTCTACTTTATGGCACCCTTTTCAAGCATTGAAAATGGCTAAAGATATAGGTGTTTCCAATATATGGACATTTATATAGTTTTAGAGTGGTGAAGAATTGATGCTTTTGAACTGTGGTGTTGGAGAAGACTCTTTAGAGTCCCTTGGACTGCAAGGAGATCCAACCAGTCCATTCTGAAGGAGATCAGCCCTGG